>JBBPBP010009779.1:69798113-69817809 GCA_037974735.1 Cicer chorassanicum
ACGTATAAATATCTAATAAAAATAATTTGATAAAAATAATAATTTTTTATTTATAGATTATTTTTAATATATATATAAAATATCAAATGACTCAATTATTATGTGACGAATAAATACAAAGTCGAATATACTCATAATATCTTTGTTTCATTATAATAATTAGTTAGAGCAAATCCACTTAAATTTAATACTTTATTACTTTATTATTATACAACATAATATAAAATAAAATCTTATAAATTAAATAAACTGCCTAAAATAACGTAATAAAAAAATAACTTTTTAACATTTCAAAGCACTGAATGCATAAATTCTAAACTTATATTTTCTTTTTTAAATACTTAGCATTTAAAATAATATATAAAAATCTAAATAAAATAATAGATTTTCTCGAAAAATAAAATAATAGATGAGATATGATATGCATAAAGGGATTACGTGTGCTTCAAGCCAAAACCCACAAAACCCCTTCACAAACTTTTTTATTATATTTTATTTTCTAATCTCACGCTTTCAAATTCTCTCTTCTTTTGATTTGTTTCTGGTACCTTGTTTTCCGCAAGGAAAAAAAGAGGAACAGTTTCAGTTTATGAGAGTAAAGGGAATTTCGATCGACATGGAAGAGATTCATTGAGTTTTTTTTTTTAATTTTTTTTTTAAAATATTCATTTAGTTTATTGGTTTGTGAAAAAGTGAAGTGAAAAAGAAGAACAAAGAAAAGATGCGCAAGTCCTTCAAAGATTCTCTCAAAGCTCTTGAAGCTGACATTCAATTTGCCAATACTCTGTAATTCCACTTTTATTTTATTTTTTAATTATAATCATGTTTAATTTCATCGTTGAGTGAGATTTTTTGTTTTTTGTTTTTTTTTAAATTTTGTGGTGGGTGTTGGGAGATAGTTTTTGGGTTATGATGACTGAATTATGAAGTTTTTTTTGTTCTGTTTGTCCAAACTTTCAGATTTTTTTGTTTTGGTTTTTGGTTTTTGAAAATAATTGTTTGTTTTGTTGCTTAAAAAGTTTTATTGTAAAATATTTGTTTTACTTTAATTTGCTGGTTTCAATTTTATAACATCTATGTCCTATGAACTTATCTAATCATTATATAGTACAAATAATTTTAATAAGGTTTGAGCAAAGTTGTGATTAATCCACACTGCAACGACCACCGCCTGTAATACAATATTTGTAATTAGAAATCGCGAAATCCTTATTTTAAACCTTGGTTCTGACTATCAACTTTTGTTTGAATATTAATACATTAGAGTTGTTGTGGCACATCAACATGACATAAATTTACTTTGGAATTTAGGCTTCTTTTTGTGAAAAGTGTTATTAAGAAGTTTTTGCATGGTTATTAAAAATTTGAGTGCTTTGTTATGTATGTGAAATTCTGTTTTGAAGTAAATAAACCTGTAAGTAGTTAATTTGAACAGAGCTAACAACTGTTAATTTGAACAGAGCTTCTGATTATCCAAGAGAAGGTGATGGAGCCTGCTTTCAAATGAGATTGTCTTATAGCCCAGCTGCTCAATTTCTTATGTTTCTGGTTCAGTGGACTGATTGCCATCTTGCTGGAGCCCTAGGGTTTCTTAGAATTCTCATATACAAGGTACATTTGCTACCTCTGTAGCACAAACACTTTTAATCGAAGGCATATCCCCGTGTCCGACCACACGACACGACACTGACACATTCATTACATTCAATTAATTCATTTTCTCAAATTACCAGTGTCGTGTTAGGTGTTCATGTCAGTACCGTATTTTATAGTTTGCAACCACTCTATTTTGGATACGTGTTTTTTTTGGAAAGACAAATGTTTATTGTTAGTATGTTATATCAGTAGCTAGGGTTTGAACCCTGAATTTTCTTCTCAAAGTCCTTTGATTGTCCAAACTTAACCTCTTGGAAATAGATGTAACCGTAGCGTCGACCAATGTGATCATTTTAGTGTCAAGTTTATAATGAAGTGTTGGATTTGTGGCAGGTATATGAGGATGGTAAGACAACTATGTCCATTTATGAAAGAAAAGCCAGTCTAAAGGAGTTCTATGGTAAGTGATTAGTGCATGTTTGGATTGACGGTGAGTTCAACAGAATCACAGTGAACTATTGTGATTTTGGCAAAAGTTACACTTTGGAACTTCAACAAATTACGGTGTCACCGTGATTTCGTCAAACTCACTGTGAGTTGTAGCTCGCTAAGTCTCCTTGAGGACAGTTCATCCTTAGCATTGAATCCAAGGCAGACCGCTTTGCCTGTGTTTTAGACAATTTTGAAAACTAAACATGTCTTTGTGTGATATACAACAATGTTTGGATTGATGGTTAGCTTGGCAGAGTCGTGGTGAACTACCATGATTTTGGAAAAAATTGTACTTTGAAGCTTCAATAAAATTACACTGCCACTGTAATTTTGCTAAATTCACCGCTAATCCAAACATATACTAAATGGTTTTTCCTTTCCTTTAAAAAAATTATCGCTTGAAATTCAAATATGGTTGCTTTTATTCGTTTTAACAACAGGTGTGATCTTTCCCTCTTTATTACAACTCAACAGAGGAATCACTGATGTAGAAGAGAGGAAACAAAAAGACTTATGTGCTACAAAGTACAAGCCTAAAGATGTCATTAGAAAAGGAAAGTTATCTGAAATTGATATAGAGATAGAAGAAGAATGTCCTATTTGTATGGAGATGAACAACAAGGTTGTGTTACCAAATTGCAACCATTCCTTCTGCATGAAATGCTATAATGACTGGTAAGCATTCTGTTACTTATAATAACTTTTTGGTTAGAGTATCAATATTTGTGCTTATTTGTTTTTGTGGTGGATCAGTGTTCGATGCACGTTAAGATCAAAACTTCAATTTTAGCTTCTGTTAAATCACATTTGATTGTCATATGAATGTGAGTTTAATGTTGTAGAAGTTGAACCAAACATATGCTTAATATATAATATCTCGCCAAACACGGTGCAGATTTTTGAGTTGGTGATGGAGAAAATACTTTTTGTGATTAAGACTATTTAAGATCTTAACTGTCTAGAATTATAATTTAATGCATATGGATTGATGTATAAGAATATGTTGTGGACAAAACTTTGGTTTACAATAGAAACAAACTGTTTTTATTTGTTTATGCCTAGAATTGAACTTATAGTCTGTTTTGATTGGTTTATTTGAGCTTATTTATTGACATAATCACTTGTGAAACTTTTTGGGAGAGCTTATGGAAATAGTTTATAACATGTCTATAAATTGTTTTTGACTTATTTCTATAAGCTCTCCAGAATAGCCTATAAAAACAGCTTATAGCTTATATGAAAGTAATATGACTTTAGTTTCTCTTTTGCTATAGAAATAACTTAAATATAAGTAATTATATGATAAGTGTTTATAATATAAGTGCTTAATTAAGTTTTTATGCAAACGAGACCTTAATACGAAAGCTTCTAAGGATTAAGTTTTTGCTGTTTGTTCAGGCATACAATATCTCAATCTTGCCCTTTCTGCCGCGACAGTCTTACAAGAGTAAACTCAGGTGACCTTTGGATCTACACGAGCAGCAATGAGATAGATGATTTAGCATCAATCAACAAAGAGAATTTGAAAAGGCTATTTATGTACATTGACAAGTTGCCTCTGGTTTTGCCAGATCAAATATTCGCGACTTATCCTCGACACTTTTGATTTCTATTTAGTGCCTGTTTGTTTCCGCGTATGTGTCCAAGTCGAAGCTTTTTTATTCACTGCGTGTCTGTGGACTATACACCGTGAAAGCAAACATTTGCTTAGTGTGTTGTGAAGATCTTTGGATCTGCATGAGCATCAGTGAGATATATGACTTCAATCAACAAGGAGAGTTTAATTTAATCAGTGTACATGAAAGTTACCTCTAATTGTGCATATCTTATTCTCAAAACTTTCGATTTCCATTTAGTGAATGGTAGTTTATATACTTCAAATTTAATTGTCACTTTTCACTTTGTGCTGGAATTTTATAAACTGTAAATACTTGATGACTTTTCAGTCACATGATATTTTGTTTTAACTTTATATTTCTATAGCCTAGAAGCTACATACACACTAAGGATCGTTTTAGTTGGTTGGACCTAGATAGAGGGTACGAGAGATTTATCTTTTAGAAGGAGAGAGGAGCAAATCCCCTGATAGATCAGAAGTAAGATAGAAATAGATGAAGATAATTATTGTATTAATGGATATGAAACAGAAAATGATTTCAGAGTTAATGTTCCTCAGTTAGAGAAAACAATTCTCTCACTGCCCAACCTCTAAGGTGTAACTGAAAAATAAAAAAACCATCCAACTACTTCCCCGCACACTCTTATTTATTAGTGGAATATTAACTCACTATTCCAGCTAGACAATCAAACTTTTCTTGCATTCCTTTTCTTATTCTTTCTCACATATACTCGTCATTGCTTAGGCCTCACCTCATCTCTGTTAACTAAGAGATCTCCCTCATCACTCGTGGGGTCCAACCCATTCCTATCATCACCCCCACCTTCAACAGTAGTCTTGTCCTCTAGGTGCAAATCAGGGAATTGACTCTTCAACAACAGTTCCTCTTCCCAGGTAGCATCTCCAACATCCATGTCTTCCCATTGAATCAAACCATTCTCGCTTATGCTGCCCACCATCAAACTTATCCCTCCATGACAAAACCTTAGCAGGAATAATGTCTCCAGTGCCAGACTCCAAACTGAAAGGTAACTGAGTTGTAGCAGTATAATTGCCTACAGCTTTCTTCAATAGAGACACATGAAAAGTAGGATGTATTTTAGAAGTTGCTGGTAACTGTAGCTTGTAAGCAACCTGCCCTATCTTTTTAATGACTTGATAAGGATAAAAAAATCTGGGAGCCAATTTTTGATGAATCCTATGCACAACCAATTGTTGTCGATGAGGACGTAATTTGAGGAAAACCCAATCACCATAATTTGAGGAAAACCCAATCACTAACCTCAAATTGCACTGCCTTGCGCTTCTTAATATATCTATCTATAGACTATAGATAAAAAAATTCTTAATCTAAAACATTCAAAGAGTTCACTCTCGTTTCAAACTTCAAATCGAAAATCAATTTAAAGGCGGTCAAGCAATAAAAAACATTAACACACAAAGATTAAAAATACCACTCAATTGAATTCATTTAAATATTTTTATTTATAATATTCTTGGCTTTAAAAAAAATGGAAAAAAACAATATATAATTGTTTCATAATGATAATTTTACCATTTAAATATTATACATATTATATCATGTCATGATGAAGTGTGTATCAAACACTTGATAATATAAAATAATGTTATTTTATTTGTTATTATGTGTACATCAAACACATGATATAATAACATTTATCTTGTCACAATCATATGACATCCTTATTTAACTTTATATTATATTATGTTTATATCTTATTCGCATATAAAACAGACTTATTAAAAGTGTTATTTTAAAAAATATGTTATATTCATATATTTTTAATCATTATATATTAGATAGTATATAAAATCTAAGGTTTTTCTAGTCACACCCCTTTGTTAGCTAGTTACACCCCTTTATAGAATGAAAATGACCTAATTATCCTTATAGTAAAATCAAATTCAGCCATTCTACCAAAAACCTTTCTTCTACCATTTCCTCTTATTTTCACCATTTCTCTCATCTTCTCCTTTCCTCTTCTCCCAATTTGTGTGTATCATGTTTTTAGGGATGTACCCAAATTCAGTTTGCGTAACCTCACGTGAATTGAGTTCACCTAGATTTTTTAAAAACACATATCCAAAATGTGAATCAGAATCATATAGCGTAATAGCCCTCTCATTAGCTTAGAAATATTTATTGGATTTAGTACAAATTAAGATTTCTAGAATTTTAGTAATTGTTAATGTTGTGTTTTTAGTAATATTGAATTAGGACCAAGGGTAAAATAGAAAAATAATAGCATGAGCAATTTCAAGTGGCAAAGAGAAGGTATGCCACCTTTGTTTTCTCCATCTCCTTCATTCGCCGGTACTAACCCATTTTCCTTTGAATTTTCCTTCCCTTCCAGTTACACTCCCACAAACATTCTGAAACACCAATACCCGATTAGTGTTCATCGTCTTCTCCATTAATCCATTTTTCTCTTCTTTCCAAATTAATTCAAAGACAACAATCATCTAAAGTCTTTTACATTCAATCTGACCCTTGCATGTCCCTTTATTTCTCTCCAAAATCCATTAATCAACCAAAACAGTGCTGGAGAGAGATAAGGAGCAGATTGGAAAATCTCCAAATTTGAAACAGCGCATAAAGGGCAAGGAACAGAGAGCTGACAAGTCAAACATCTTCCACAAACCCAACTTAGATTGAAGGGGATTATTATCATCAAAATTGTGAGTTTTGTTACATTAATTTATTTTAGCATAGGGTTATGGGAGCTGTTCGCTGACATCCTTTTCTTTTTGTCAGAAATTATTTTGGGATTTTACGAGTTAGAAGAAATTAGGTGTGAGTGGAATGAAACTTTTAGCATATAAATGTTTTGAATTTGCACTCAATGATCTTAAATTACCATGTATGTCGTTTGTTTGCTTGTTGCTTGATTGTTGTGTTAGTAATTTAGGAAATCACATGATTTTGAGAGAAGAATCTTAGTTCAATGTGCAAATCATGCCACTGAAAGCAAATGCGAGTACTTTGGATGCTTTTCCACCCTTGCCATTGTAGTTTTTCTCTGACGGTTGTATCTCTTTCTGCCTTTGATTTCTGTTCTTTACATTCCAAGTATTTTGCCTTTGGTTAAATGCTCCTAAACACAACCTCTTGTGATCATCGTTTCCTCTTATTCTTTCACGGGACGCGTTTCCTCTAATACTTCCACGAGACGCGTTTCCTCTGATACTTCTACATGACTTGTTTCCTCTAATTCTTCCATGGGACACATTTCCTATGATTCTTCCACAGGACGTGTTTCCTCTGATACTTTCACGTGACGCGTTTCCTCTAATTCTTCCATGGAACGGGTACCCTCCGATTCTTCCTCTGGTTCACGTACCCTCTAACCACGTTGTCTTTGGTCAATTAGTTTAGAGCTCACTGAGACTTTATCTCACCCCTTTAGTTTTTATATTAGCAGCTAGAGGAAACGAAGGTACGGGCTGAACACCAGAGGATTGGTCCGAACTTATTAATTTTAGAATTTTAATGTATTGGATTATGTGATGTAATGTAAAATTGTTAAAGACTTAAATTAGTTCAAGTTGTAATATTAATTTATAAATCTACCAAAACAAGTTGTAAACTATATTTTGAACGTAGTTTTCTATTGAGTTTTATGATTCCAATTATTATTTCATTATATTTGCCTCTGTTTTATTAAAGTGTATAATTCAATTGTCAAATTCTATATAATTGGTATTGGATCTTACTCATAGGTATGTAAACTGAGATTGCAAATGGTTGCTTGATTTCAATTCACGTAGTCTATACAAAATGGGAATCCTACGTGAATTGGTTTCACTTACATTAACACAATTTCAGTTTACGTATGTGTATGTAGTTTCACTTTGTTTATGTTTACGTAGTTTTAGTTTGCGTATGTGTGCGCAACCTCACTTTGCTTATGCTCAGGTAGTTTCAGTTTGCGTATGTGTAAGCAGTCTCAATTTGCGTATTCGAATCAACCTGCACAGTTGGATGTAGAGGTCCCCCATAGGTCGTACGTGAACACAATTTGTGTATGTTTACGTAAACTTTAATTTATTAAGACGTATATGAGTTAAGTTCATGTACGATCTTTAGAATTCAAAAAAAAAAAAAACAAGAACGTAAAACACACTTAAACAAAAAACATATATACTTTGGTGGAAAAAACCTTGTTCAAGTTCCTTCAACTTTTTATCTACTTTTTTTTACATTATTTTTTACTGATTTTTCATATGGGTATGAGATATGGGTGAGATATCAAACAAGTGATTAAGAGAAAGGGAGAAAAAAAAAGTTTAACAAATATAAATAATGAAAGTATATTTTTTTAAAAAATATTAATTTTTTAGAAAACATTAATAGAGTGTAACTAACAAACAATGAGGATGTAACTAACAAAATTAAAAAATCTATGGTGTTTGCAATTTTTTTTAAATTTTTTTTTTTAAAATAAATCATTTATTTTCTAAAATTATCAACTCGAATCAAATAAAATCAGCTTAGTCTTCATCAGATCAATTTGATTTGGAATTCATAATAATAAATTAAACAATCGAAACAAACCAAATAATCTTTTATTACATATTCTTTTTCTCCTAAAATCAAACCAAACCGAAAATATATCCATTAAAATGCAATTACTTAGATTTAGGACGTGAGTAGTCACATCCCTTGTGAGTGCACAAGATTTCAGCTACTCGATCAAAATTAGATACCATAGATTTTAAAATTAAAATTTTTAAATAAAAAAATATCTACTTTAAAATCAGAATCGTTCAATTAAAATTGGACTGTTGAAATTGTGTGACAACATCTAATCCATATCCATCAACTAAGTAGAGATACAAGGATGAGTATGAATGTTTATTTGGATTTGACTCCTTTAAAGTGAACAACTCACTTTAAAGAATAAAACGAAAATTATCAACCGTTGATGTTCAAATGAATAGTTGAGATTATGTGTACATACATAACTAATAATAAGTAATTATGATTTCAATAATTGATTTACTCACTTTACCAATTTTTTGAATAGTCACGATTGCCATTTCTATCTAGCAGTGTTCACATCTAAACCGATAAAAAAAACCGCAAACCGATCCAAAAAAATTGAAAACCACATAAATTCGAAGACTTTTAGATGTTTATTTTGTAAAAGTCGCACGGATTGAATCAAATCGGATTTCAGATTCTTTTTTAAAATCGAAGCCATCCAAACCAAACCGCAATCATAAATTTTAATATTTATTTATTTATTTATTTATTTATTAATATGATATATTACATTTATATATTATTCGTTGATTTTAAATTTGTTCCATAATAGTACTTATTAGTTTAATTTAATCTATTTAGTTGTTATTTCATGTATTTCAAATATAGTCAATTATTATTTTTATTTTATATTTTGTATCAAACTTATTATTTTGTCGTATTTTTATAATATTAATAATTTTTTTATAATTGTAATTTAAATATTCAAATTAAATTTGAATTAAATTGCTTGAAATTAGATTGAACTTTTTTAAATTTGACATCCAAACGACGCCTCAAAACCGATGCAAAGTGCACCATGAATACTTCTAACCCTATCACTATAGAGGACAAGTACCATAAAACCACAGCGCACATAACACCACGCATGCTGAAACCAAACGAGAGGACCAAACTTAAAAATAACAAGTAGCTCTATTTAACTCTCAATCTCTACCCACTCCACACACACACAACATGGCCCTCGTTGGTGTTCTCGCTTTACAAGGATCTTTCAACGAACACATAGCAGGCATTTCTCATTCTCTCTTTCTTTTTCAATTTACTCTCTCCCTCACTCCGTCACTCACTCACTCCAATATTTTGTGTGTGTTGCAGTTCTGAAAAGATTAGGTGTTAAAGGTGTTGAGATTCGAAAACCTGAACAACTTCTTACTGTTAATTCTCTTATCATCCCTGGTGGTGAAAGCACCACTATGGCTAAACTCGCTGAATATTTCAACCTGGTCTCTCTCTCTCTCTCTCTCTCTCTCTCTCTCTCTTCATGTCCCTATGTATGTTTTTTTCATGGCGTGAATAATCAATTTAATACATGAAGGAAAAATGATTGCTTTTGTTATTCTGAATATGCATGTAGTCCGCCACATATATTTTGTTAATTTGTATTATGTCAGTAAAATTGGTAATCATTTTGTTTAGTATGACTAATAATCACAGATAAGCGGACAATTATTATAGCATAGCGTAGTTTTTAAACATTGTGTTGTACTCTGTAACCCTAAGAATTGCATGATCGAAAAACTACAACACTCTGCTAACAGAGACATAGACACAATTGACCAAACTCTGATTTTTGTGGCGTTTTGTTTGTGTTTACTTTAGAATTGGATTTGCTGTTCTAATGCATTTGATGGAAGAATTGTAGGTTTAGAAGAACTTTATGTTTAATTTCATTATATAAGAACTAAGTGTAAGTTTGGATTGAAGTTTGCAAATTTAAGTTTGAATGAACTTCAAAGGCCAAATTGAAGGTGAAACTTATCAAACTCAACTGAAAATTAAACAAGAGGGTTTTTCAGTTTTACTCTTTGAGTGGACGTTTCGGAGCTATGAGCTGAGAACCTAGCATGCTCTAATATTAATGATATTATATTTTTTAGGGATGAATTTGTTTAGAATTAAATAATTATAGACAGACTGGTGCAAAATACTTGAATAATGCTAGCAACACACTCTTTAATACACACTTTCCAACACACTCTTTGATTGGTTAAAATCCACATGGGAACTACATGATTTAGTGGGATTCATGTGAATTTTAACCAATCAAAGAGAATGTATTATGAAGTGTATGTTAGAGAGTGTGCTGATAGCACTCCTCAACATACTTTAGATAGGTGCTTAATTATATTTTGTTGTATTGACATGCGTCATATTTCACTATGGTTGGAGTCTCAGCATGTACGATGAAATGGTTAAATATCACCAAATGTATGTGTAAAACAAGTTTGCATTGTCGGTAAATAATAATTGTAATTTTATACTCAAACGTTGTAATTTTATGCTCATGGGACCAAGTCATGATTCTGGCATTCTGATGATGATTATGATGATAATAGATGCTGAATGTTTGAATTTATCAGTTTCCGGCCTTGCGAGAGTTTGTGCAAATGGGAAAGCCAGTATGGGGAACCTGTGCAGGACTAATTTTTCTGGCTGATAAAGCTATAGGTGAGTTGTTTCTCTCCAAGGTTCTAAATTGTGGTCCTTAATTACAATTACAGTCACAATGTCAAGGATTTTTGAGTCTCCACGTCTGCTTCGTGACTGCATTTGTGGTTGCATTGTCCGTATTTTTCTATAACTTTCTGCAATATCAAGGATTGTAATGTAACTAGAAGTGGGACTGCGGCCTCAATTTAAAACCTTGTTTCTCTCTTCGCTTTTCTACTCTTGTGTTAGATTTAACACAGTATCAAATATTTTAGTCTTATTTTACCTGTCGCTCAAAACATCTAATGATTTTAAAAAACTTTAAATGAAAAACACAATTTCAGGACAGAAGATTGGTGGACAGCAACTGGTTGGTGGACTTGATTGTACTGTGCACAGAAACTTCTTTGGAAGCCAGGTAATGCATGTCTTTGATGTGGCTGTTTTTATGGGCGTAGAAATATCAGAGAGCACAAATCAGATTTTTATTTTGTTTCCTTTTCTGTTATTCTTTTTACATTAATTGTTTTATTTGTTCCGTTTATAGGTTTGATTATGATCAGCATAATCCTATGATTAATATCTCTTTCTTTGTCAGTAAAGATCTTATCAATTAGGATCTCTTTCCTTTGTTATTAACAGTCTTTAAAATGATTGTTAATAAAAGAAACTAAAAATTGAATAAGTTTTCCCTCAAACTTCAGCAGTGTTAGAAGAGGCTCTGTGAAGGATGGGTCTGCTTAGATCATAGGAAGAATTCTTCATTGTCTAAACCTGTGACTAGGTCCTACACAAAGGCTCATAACAGTATCGTACATTGTCAGTTGAACAAACTTAAATAGACTCCCATTGATCACGAATGTGAGAAATGAAGAACTCTGCTTAGCCATTTGTTTTTTATTTAATGATGTTAATGTTGATGGTCATTCTAAAATGGCCTAAGCCTAACATTTCACATGTGAGATTTCCATAATGGTGCCAACTGATAGTTATAGATGCCTCTAAGGTGACAAAACTCATGGGCATAGCTACAAGATTTAATAATCAAGTTTTATTAAGCTTTTCATCACTCTCTTCCTCCCCTATACTACCTGGCCTGCATTTGGTTCAGGTTTCTTGTTTCTTAGAATCATCCAAATCTAAAATAATTGCATGAAGGTCAGGGTCCTTGCAGAGGTTATTTGAAGGGTAAAACAACCATCTTTTTTTATTAAACATTTAGCATTCTCTCCATTATAGCTGGTACGATTCACGGAGTTCTTCTATGAATGTAAATATAATAATATTGTTCCAAATAAAATTCGGTGAGAGGATTTTGTTCACAGCTAACTGAATGGCATGTTTACGCAGATTCAAAGCTTTGAGACAGAACTTGCTGTACCAGAGCTTGCATCCAAGGAAGGTGGTCCTGAAACATTCCGTGGAGTTTTTATTCGTGCCCCAGCAATTCTTGATGTGGGGCCAGAAGTCCAAGTCCTTGCTGATTATCCTGTACCTTCTGACAAAGTGACCAGCTCTGATTCCTCTGTTGAAGACAAAAAGGTTTGTTATTGACACTGTCTATAGAAAACTTTTAGCTGGCTCTTTATGAATGTAAGTTCAGTAGAGTTTAGTTTTTGTAATTTTCGATCTTCTCATGTTTCTTGTTATTTGTCAGTTGTCACTAAATAGTAAATATTTCACTGACTTATATTTTTCTTAAAAACATGGATTGTTTGTTAATTCAACTCTTAGGTTGTGAATGATGATAACATGCCAGAATGTGAAGGATCAGATAAACTTTATGTATATCAGAATACATGCTGAGACTTTCTTTTGACCATGTTATTATTTGGCTAATTAAAAGTAATAAAAATGAACTAGGAATAGGAGACATCGTGAATCTACTGTAATATTCTGTTTGTGTGATTGATATTCATAGGGATTGACATTAGTCCTTCGAAGGAGGGGATCCTTCCACCCAAAAGTAACTGATCAATTTACTCATATATATATATATATCATACCTCTGCTATTGCAGTCAGTTAGCTAACTAATATGACTACTTCTCTAACACTTTAACTAATAGAGGCTGGCCGACTTGGCTCTTTTGGCACATCCTTATTTCCTCTACCATATATTGCTAATAAAGCCTTGTGCTGTATTGCTTCCAAGTTTCTATTAGGATTCTTGAGTATTGTCCAAGCAAATGAAAAGAGCAGATAGAAAATGGATTTTTTTTAAATAAATGATTTTAAGGATGTGAAATTTCCATCTTTATTTGTTTGGGGTTCTTGATGTGCATAAGTTATAACTTCAACTATGAAAATTTTCTTACCTTATTGTATGTAAAACCACTTAAACGATATTGATGCTCGGACTCAAATCCTCTCAAGAAGAGCTATCTTCGGTCTCGAGTGTCGCTATCTTTACATCATGCACCCATCATCTTCTCATTCTCTCTGCTCTCCCACTTATCTTTTTCTCCTACAAAGGCAGGAGGGCAGAATAGGATCCAAATACGAACAAACACTGACTTCTTATTGCCATTATAACATGTTTCTTAATATTCACGGTATGACAGGAGAATGCTGAAGAAGAAAACAAAGTTATAGTTGCTGTGAGACAAGGGAACATACTGGCGACTGCTTTTCATCCTGAACTGACAGCCGATACTCGATGGTAGTTATAATTTGTTTTTTCCTTTCGGGTCTTACAGTGTTATATGATATATGAAGTGGAGTTCAAAAGTTTTATTTTTTGCAGGCATAGTTATTTCTTAAAGATGGGAAATGTGACTGGAGAAGAGGCCTCAAGTAGTAGCATTGTTCCAGCACAAGTCAGTACAAGTTATAAGCAACCACTACAGAATGAGCTTCCTATCTTTCAATAAGACCAAGAAACTCACTAGAATTTTCTTAAACAATTATGGATTTTTTTTTTATTTATAAAATTTCTTTTGGAAACAATACTTGATAATCGCTAGATATTAGAAGATTGTTTAATAGTATTATTTTTTGGAGATAAATAGTATATAAACATGCTCTTTTCTGCAGTTATCTATGTACTACATAATTGCATTTGCCTTTAAAAGTGTTACAAAGTATTCATTATAGCATTTTATTTGTTTTTCCATTGATTGTCGATCATAATAGCTATACTTGTGTCATTTTGTTTGTTTCCACAATCTCCAAACTGTGATGTATATTTAGCATTTGAAATTTGAATATCAATTACTTTCTATTTATTTGTGGTTAAATTACGTTTACATTGGTTGGAAAAAAACCCTAGAGGGGTGGGTTATTCTGAGATATTGATGGCAGATGAATCAAAGGATATACTATACTATAGGAAATTTGAGGATTGTGATACTTTCCATGCGGAGATGTGGGCATGTGCTTAGGTCTTGACATGGCAGAGATATAGGGTTTTATAGCTGCAAGTGGAAAGGGACTCACTCGAAAGTTCTTGTTGACATGGTAAGAATATTAGCAACAATGGAGGAGTCTCAATTTTGGGCCAAGATCGGCAAATTAAGATCACTCATACTTGAAATGAAGGCAACCAGAGTGTTGATTGATTAGCCAATTACATCTCACATATTTCTTTTGGTTTTCATAGGTTAGAGTCTACTCTTGATGAGTTTCAGATGCTTGTCTTTGATGACAGTTCCATAGCTTGATGCAAATGAATTATTGTAACTCAATAATTTATTTTCTCTTTGGGCTTTGCTCTCTTTTTTCACAAAAAAAAAAAATTATGTTTTTGTCACACTTCATCCATTTCTTCTCTCTTTCTCTTGATCTAATCAATATATCAAATAGTATATACTCTATCTTTCATCTCTTTCTTTCCCCTCATGCTTTTTTCTCACATTTTCCCCTCTTCTCCTTTTCTTTTCTGAACTAAACAATAAAAAAAAAATTCCATTACTCTAATAGCTGCAAGGAATCAAAACAAGTAGTGTAAGGAAACTCACCGTGGAAACCACATAAATAAAATAACATAGACAATAAGTGTGTCTATTACGAATGTGTCTAAAAGAGTACATTCAATGTCATCATTTTTTAATTTTATTCAATAATACCATCTTTTAAATAATTCACTACTACTTTCACTTTATTTTTGTGGTTGAAAAACTTATGTTAGTATTGTTAGTAATTATTAAAATTATGTTAAAAGTGAAAATCAAATTTTTGATCACTTTATCACTCTATTCCTTAACTAATTCATCTCAGTCACCAAATCAACTTTATATTTCAAAATCAAACTTGCTAACTTTTTGTCGAACTCAATATTGAGTAGAGTTTTTCACATCCAAATCGATTTAAATAAAATCGTAACTCCATAAAAAATAAAAAATCACACAAAATCAATTTTATTAGATATTAATGGACCTCCTTCAATAAAAACCCCTTGAGTCGAGTTTTATCTAACCCTAAATTTTAGTTGGAGGACAATTCTATAGACTCTAACAATCTAACCTTATTTTAGACACTGGAAAAATATGATACTTTTTATGGATCGAATGAGACAAAGATAGGGGGGTGAGTCTTAGGATTGGGGTAGTGGTGCTCACCCCTAGATTCAAGGAAGATATGGTTCATGGTGGTTTTACGTACTAGAATTTGGCGTGAGCTTCAAAAGACTCACCCAAAATGAGGCTTTGCTGGTGATTACAATGACCAGATAGGGTGAGTCCTTGGAAACATTACTATGTCTATGTAGTGGTTTCGATATTTTTTATTATAATTGGTTGATGATTATGTAATTATAGTGTTGGACAGTATTTTATGTTGGGCAATTCGACATGTACTAGTCCATTTAGTCTTTAAATTAATAATTAAATAATTGTTTTTTAAAAAAGTTTATTTTTTATTTAAAAAATTATAATAACTAAATATTATTTATCAAAAGTATCAGCGAAATAAATTTTAATTTTTTTAGAATTTTTATTATTTATAATAGTGAATATTGAATATTTTTTACAATAAAATATTAAAAATTAGCATAATACTTAGAAACAATAAAATGATATTTTTTCTTATGAAATGATATTTCTTAAAATACAAAAGTCGACAAATAACTCTTTTATTCATAACAATAATCGTTAATTTATTGGTTTAAAAAATAATATTCTAAAACTCTTTAATTTATAAATGTAGCATAAAAGTTTCCATATTTTTTATCTTCTACAATTTTTTTGTTAATACCGTACTTTAGACAAATGATGTCATAACTATAAGAAGTCTTGTTATAGAAGCATACTATTGATAGTATTAAATGAAAGATAAATTTAAAAATTAAATTGACTACAAAACATTAAAATATGTTCGCCATGACTAACGGAGACTTGAGTCTAACAAAAGAGATTAAACTCTCACAATATAGTAAACTTGAATTGAAATTTTCATTAAAATATATATATATATATATATATATATATATTTAATGTCCGACATGCATCGAATAAAATTATCTTTAATAAAAAGAAACTATAAAAAATATTGTTCGTTGTGATTCATTCATAAACTATACTATGATAAAATGATTATTTAATGTGAAAAAAAAATATAGAATCTAAATTCCAAATAGATTAGCTTATAATTAATCATAGAAAAAAGAATTAAATATTACAAAATAACGTTACATTAATAAAAGTTTAAAGTTATGGTTTCATGTTCAATATCACATATCTACTTTGAAGTTAATATTATATCTACGACAATAGTTTTTTTATAAGAAATACATTGATACATTGGATCTTTATCTCACATAAAATACACTATAACACTCTAATAGTAAAGCATCTTTAATTAGAAATCAGTGAACCACAGCCACAAGTTCTCTCAAAGCAATCACTTTCAAAGGACAAAAACTTTTTCCACATTTAGTCCATGTCATCAACACCAGATAAGCATGAGGATAAGCTCAACCTCTTCATAACCGTCAGATGGATACCCTCCCAAATCCAACGGTCATAAACTCCCAACCAAAGATTATCCAAAATCACCAGTTCTCCACCACCACATCAAATACAACATCTCCATCTCCAAAATAATCACAACACACTCCACCCTCAATTCTCACCACCCTGCGCACATTAGCGAAAAACCAATGGCAACTGCAACCGCAACTGCTGCCACCTCATCCTTCATTGGAACCCGCCTCCGTGCAGCGGAGACGGTTTCCGGTAGGGTTCAAGCCCGATTCGGATTCGGAAAAAAGAAAACCGCACCTAAGAAAACATCAAGGCCTGGTCCGACTACCGACCGTCCGTTGTGGTTTCCCGGAGCAAAATCGCCGGATTGGCTAGACGGAAGCTTGGTCGGAGATTACGGATTTGATCCGTTTGGTTTGGGGAAACCGGCGGAGTACTTGCAATTCGATCTTGATTCGCTTGATCAGAATTTGGCAAAGAATCTTGCCGGAGATGTGATCGGAACTAGGACGGAGTTTGATGATGTTAAATCGACGCCGTTTCAACCTTATAGTGAGGTTTTTGGACTTCAGAGGTTTAGAGAATGTGAATTGATTCATGGTAGGTGGGCTATGCTTGCTACTCTTGGTGCTCTTACCGTTGAATGGCTTACCGGTGTTACTTGGCAAGACGCCGGAAAGGTTTGTTTCTGTCAAGTTCTTACATCTTTTCTGTTTAGTGTTTATTATTACTACTAATCTTTAATATTTATCAAAGAAACATGATAATTTGAGATAATAGAGATGATTAAGTGTTACTAGATGAGTTAATTTAATTTTACATAGCGTGTGTTAGATTGAATTTTAAGGTTGAAAGCACATTCAGACTCAAATAATTCTTACAAAAAAAATTCATATTTCATAATACTTACTTTTCCCTCTAAATGTGATCTCACTTTAATGGACACTCCATGGTTTACGTTCTTTTTTTATTTCATGTTTGTTTTAAGATCGTGCAATAAAATTTGATAAGTAGAAGAAAAATAACCTAATAATCTATTTTGGATTATTTGTAGAGATATTTACTTTGTAAAAAAAAAACTAAAACAAAAAATTGTAGAGATTTTCACGTAAAGTAGGAAATCTGTTGTGTTTGTTTATTTATAGTTACATTTTTTTCTTCATATATTATTATACTGATTCGATTCAGAATATTTTTCCGCATATTATTAAAAATAATTTTTTTTTTCTAAAATCCAATTTCAAAACTTTAGATTCTAATTATTTTTTAAATTAAAGCAAACGGATAAAAAAATTAATTTACATTAGAAGACTCAAATTAATTTTGTTGTAATTGATTTTTTGTAAGGTTAACATATCTTGGACAACTACTCAATATCATATCTTTAACAAACTTACTTAGTATTGTTTCATATTATTTTATTTTTAAATTGGAAAAAAGGGAATTATTATTAATCAAAGTGGCACTAATGACCAATTTATTGTTGGTTACAAGACTAAACTGTTATCATTGAGCTAACACTTCAAATGTGGTTTTATGGATTTTTGGTTTAATTTTCAGGTGGAGCTTGTAGAAGGGTCAACATATCTAGGACAACCACTTCCATTCTCAATCACAACTTTAATTTGGATAGAAGTTCTTGTAATTGGATACATTGAATTCCAAAGAAATGCAGAGCTTGACCCAGAAAAGAGACTATACCCAGGTGGCAAATTCTTTGACCCACTTGGCTTAGCTGCTGACCCAGAGAAGAAAGCAGTTCTTCAATTGGCTGAAATCAAACATGCTCGTCTTGCAATGGTTGCTTTCCTTGGTTTTGCAGTTCAAGCTGCTGCTACTGGTAAAGGCCCTCTTAATAATTGGGCTACACATTTGAGTGATCCTCTTCACACTACCATCATTGACACCTTTTCTTCCTCTTAATTAGTTCTTGATTAAGTTATGTACTATTCTCCATATATATATATATTGACTTTGAAATGTCTTTTGGCATTGGTTGTAAACATTGTGCTTAGTTTAATATAACTAGTTGTACTTTTGCCAACTTGCTAATAGTTTCATAGAGTTTAATGGTGAAACTTACACACACCTAGTTTAGAGAAGAGGGATAGTGTATGTCCATTCACTCGTGGGATGTTAAGCATAATTTTTTTGGGCTTGATAACAGTCGTTATCCTATAAATGTTAATTAAGCACAAAATTGGAGTACAAAAGAGAGGGATTAAATTGAGTTCACTAAACGTTATGATAAGAAACACCAAAATTGAGAATATATAGGGCACCTAATAGCACTTCTTTTGTAAAAGCGTTATTATTAAGGAAAGTATTAAGGAGTGAGGACACTGTAAAATGAAGGAAAGTATTAAGGAGTAAGGAGTGAGGGCACCTAATAATCATTTAATTCACGATAAAAAGTATTAAGGAGTAAGGAGTGAGGGCACCTTAAGGAGTGAGGGCACCTTAATACTTTCCTTAATAATAACGCTTAAGGAGTGAGGACACTCTTAATTATTTATATAAAATAATTAAGGTTTTTAAGAGAATTAAATTATTTAATTCACGATAAAAAAATCACACATTGAATTCGATTACAACAATAAAAAAAATTTAAATTTACAAACAATTTTATATTAATATATAAGAAAATAACAAATTTCATTTGTAACGGAATAATGAAGAAAAAGAGAATATATATCTATAAATATAGTACGAGTAACTAATTGGAGAATAAATGTAATATACTTTTAATTTTTATAAAATTATTCTTTAAGCAATTTTAATCTTTAAAATTTTCACATAAATAGTTTTAGTCGGAACGTCAATATATGTTTTTGTATGATTTGTTACAAAT
>JBBPBP010009779.1:69832083-69848226 GCA_037974735.1 Cicer chorassanicum
TAGTTGTGTCATTTACGAATAATATATACCATATCTAATCTAACATACAAAATAGAATTATTTAGTTACTCGTGATTTTTCTATATATAAAATTGTCTATATAGGGGTGTCAATGGACGTTTTAAAATATAAAATTATTCCATGACTTATTTAATTCTTTATAGTAATTTTGCTAATTTACAATTTTTTTAAAAATATTATAAGTTAATTTGGGAAAAAAATATGTAATTATTTTACAAGAGTAATTTTATCATTTAAATATGACATTTTATTATGTCATGATGAGATATGTATAAAAAATATGATATTTATTCTATATTATATATAAACACTATGTAGATATAAATATACTTTTAGTCTTCTTATTTTGTCCAAAGTTAGCTTTTAGTTCCTCCATTTCTAAATTCAAATTTTTGGTCCTCTTGTTTTGCATGTTATGGGATTTGTATTTTTCCCATCTATTTTTGATTATGTGTAAATCATTGATGACATAGCAGTGATGTAACATTAGTGAATTGGAAAATACGAGGACACATCAACATTTAATTTTTATTTCATTTTATTAATTTATAAAATATATTTTTATTATTAAATAATGTTATTATTTTGGGAATAAAAAATGAAAAATTTGTTTTTAAGTCTTAATTCAACTAAAAAAATACCGATATCGTTAGGTTGGACGTCATGTTCCAGGTTTAAACTCAGGACCTTACAGTTGTATAAGTTAATTATGGTGATATTTACCATATCTTTTTAAATAAAAAATACAAAATAGAAAAACTTTTCACCAAAAAAATTAAAGGTCTAAAATGAGAAGAAAAAAATTTAATTGATCAATCTAAGAAAAAAAATCTAAAAGGACATATTCGAAAAGTACAAATATATTACTTATTGATTAGCAGTTGTCACCTTACCAACGTTAATGACACTTCAGCGTATGTTCACTTTTAATGGAGTATAATTGAAGTTCAAAAAAAGGATCTCATCATTCATATTTTGAGTTCAAAAAAAACTTAAAGAACGTAGGTTGAATTTGAACCTAACTTAAAGAATTTGGTGTAGTTTTGTCTAATAAATATTGATTTGTGCAATATTCTCAAACCATTATATACACTAAGAGCATCTTCAATAAAGGCCTTGGTATTAGATCCTTGAGGGATATTAATGAGGTAATTATCCTCAAGTTGTGTTGAAATTTGAATTCTTCTTATTGTCAATGTGTTTCCCTCCTCAAATTTAGAATTATGAGACTGAATGGTCACATATCTTATCATATAGACTCTTCGATTTGATCTGACATTAAGCATAAGGCTCACACCACCAAAAAAATTGTCTGTAGCTCCTTGGACATGGGGACAAGATCAATTTTTTTGAAGGATCATTGGCTTAGCTTCCCTATGGTTGAGAGTCTTTATATCCCTGAGGACAAGCATCACTTGCTTCCAAGCCATTATGAAGGACTCCATTAGAAACAACAACTAGTATTTTCCTCATTTAGTTAATTTGAATTATTCTTATATTATTGACGTTTTGCGGGATGCTTCGATCCCTAAGTTCAGGACGAAGGATAAGCTAGTTTTGAAGCAAACCAATAATGGAAAGCTTTGTTTTCGAGATGCTAATATCTTTCAAAATCCCTCCCTTGATGAGGTTTATTGGGCTAAGACGGTCTGGATCCCTTCTATTCAGCCATCCAAATCTCTTGTTGTTTGGCGCATTTTCAACAATAAAGTTCCCACATATGAGAATATGTGGGGTAGAGGCTGCAATATTGTCTCGAAATGTAACTTATGCGGTAGAGAAAAGAAACTAGTTAACATCTTTTCGTGGATTGTGATTTTGCGAAAAATATTTGGACCTGACTCCCTGTACTATTAACTTTACAATTGACACTTCTTCTATCGATAATGCGTTGGACATAAGTAGAAGATTTTGGTCCCCTAAATGTAAGACTGTTGTTATCACTGCTATTGTCTACTTAATTGATGTGATTTGATTTTGCAGAAATAAAAAGGGGTTTGATAACAAGTTGATTTTTTGGATGCCAACCTCTCTTATTGTGAGCTTCATATTTCTCTAGCCGAAAATCACTCAATTGGTACCTTTTTTTTCCATGCATTAATTTGTGATCCTAAAACTTTTTTCTGTTGTGATTCATGCTCCCAATGCTTCTCGAATTAAAGATGTTATTTGGCACCCTCCCATCATTTCTTGGAACAAATGAAATATGACGGCACAATAAAAGGTTGTCTTGGACCTGCTGCTTGTGATAGCATATTTAGAGATAGTAATGTTGTTGTGGTGGATTGTTTTGCTCAAAATTTAAACATCTCCATTGCTTTTCATGCAGAACTCATTGAGACTATGCATGCAATTGAGATAACTTTTAAAAATGGTTGGCTATCTATTTGGTTGGAAATAGACTCTAAATTGATAACTCTTGCTTTTAAAAATCACGGCATTGTTCCTTGGAGGTTAAGAAACAGGTGGTTGAACTATATTGATATGACAAAATATATGTGCTTTATTATTTCTCATATCTTCAAAGAAGACCATTGTTGTGGAGACAAGATTGCTTCCTTAGGCCTTTAGCATAATGACTTTATTTGGTGGGATATTTTTCCTTCTTGTCTTTCTTAATCATTTTTGCTAATGTTTTTCAAGGGTTTAGAATTTAATTTGCTCTACATTCTTTTTCTTTCACCAATGTTTTATCTCTTTGGGTTTTCCTGATAAGATTTTTAATGAGGAAGATGTTATTTTTGCCCTTGGCTATTTATGTTGGTTTTGGTCTAGTCCCCCAATTTTTTTGTATCTTTTTTATTTTTCTCATTGGATATATTTATAGGATGCTACAAATGATATGTGATTCTCTTGAGATATCAACATAGTTGGGATGTCTTGAATTCACATGATGCTTTTGCACTCTTTTTATTTGACTAAAAAAAGGAAATCTTCGATAAGGGTTTCATAAAGATATCATAGTATTAAAATATTGTTTGAAATATGCCACATGTAATTATTTTTTTGGCTAAATTACTCTTTGGTCCATTAGGTATGCCAATTGGGGTGTGCCCCAAGGAGTTCAATTTTGTGAAGGAGCGATAACGCACGCAAATAAACCACCACACGCGCGTCGCTGTCGCCTGCCTCGACCAAGCTTGAGTGTTTTACTTTTTGGTATCCGGAAAATAGAAATTCAAATATTTATTCTTTAAACTATGTCTGTTTTCTCTCTCTAATGTTGTTACATTATACACACTTTTCAGCCTTCCATCAAATCTACAGTCAACAATTGATCAGGTTAAATCCTTCCCCAAATTTCGCATGTCAGTTTTGCTGATTTAGTAAAAATCTAGAGTTTTTCACGTGGCAGGTTTTGTGGATCCAATCAATTGGACCGCACTTATTTCTCTCTATCAATGGCAAAACTTCTCTTTTATAAACAGATGACTGCTAAACTGAAAATCACATCAAAAGCACATCGAAAATCCGATTTTCTACAGTACAATAGAACGTCAATACAGTTTGTCTAGCACAATTTGAACAATGCCGCTAAACGTCTTAAAGAGAATGACCTAGTCCCTGAATCTACTATTTAGAATGAAATGCAGTAAGAACTAAATAAGAAATAACAACAAATACATTTTGTAGTTTATTACAACATTACTTTTACAAACCAGCTATGCAATATTGCACTACATAACAATAGCTCCTTCTATCTCCCATGAAACTCCAAGAACTATACAAAAATGGCCAAAACTGAAAGAAAATACAATCCAAATAACAAGATAACATAGTAAAATTAAAATACATGAGTTAAAAGGAGACATGTATTATCACTGTAAACTAATTTCACACTGAGATCGAATTAGAGTCCGTATTATGAAGTTATTTTTAAAATACAGCCACAATCAATAATCATCGCCTCGAAACACCTTGAGCTCTTATCCATCTTTTCCAGGCCAGTAAAAATTTAGGCAAGAAGATGAGAACAATCACATAACTAATGATCATTTTCAGTGAACAAGTTTCTCCTAGTAGTTGTTCTGTAAAAAGTTGACATCAAAGCAATCCAAATTTTGTTAGAAACTTCTTTACGGTTTCGCGGCCCCAGTCGATGTCATTTTGCAATGCATTACCATGAATTGGCTGTGAGTTTGACCCTTCTTCCATTGTTGGTGCTAAATGAAACTGCTCTTCATAGGAAATCAGCTCATCATTAATTGTTGTAGTTATCTCTTGTTGTGTTCCATCTTCTGATTCTTCATCCTTACTGAACTGAGCATTTTCAGTTGAAGCACATGAAAAAAACCATTGAAGAAACATCAACACTAGCATCATCATCATATATTAAAAAAATGTGCAAGTTTACACATTGCTTTAAAAAATGTGCAAGATGGAATGCTTGTTATGTCTTTGAAACATGTCTGCCGGGTTTTAGAAAAAGGTCTCCGACTGTGATCTAGGCTATAACATCAAAGTTTTTGATATCTTTGCAACTGCAATTGAGGCTGCATGCATCAACCACATTTAACTGCAATGCTTTGCAATATCAAAGATCACGATGCATCAACCACATTTAACTGCAATGCTTTGCAATATCAAAGATCGTGATCGCAACCATGATTTAGAATCTTGCCTGCATGTTTCTTATTATGGCTGTGTTATTCATCACAGCCAAAAGGTCATGGTAACATCTTTCACAATAATAGCTTGGCTCTTTGTTTACCCTAATTTTTAGGGATTTGGATTGTGAGCAGTCACAATCTCGTTCAGTCACGTGGTCAACCACATCGGTGGTAGTTAGATCAAGATCAAACGGTTCAGATATCAACCTCGGTATTTTAGTTTTTTTTTTAAATAAATTATGCATTGAATTTTAGACAATTTGATCTTGATACAACGGCCACCGATGTGACTGAATGCTTGATTGCACAAAATTGTGGCTGCACACAATCCAATCCTCTTTATTATAGAGGCTAAGATGTGTTTCATCAATTATAACAGTCAAATTGGAAACAATTTTTTCTCCTCCCTTTTTTTCCATGGGATGCATTGGTTATATATCTAAGTAACAAGCTGATAAGCATGGAAATGGAAAAAACTCACTCCATTGATAATAAACATAGATGATAATACAAAAAAAAAAAACAAGATACTTCGGATAACTATCTAATCAGACTTCACTAGTGGTTTACATACTCCGGTGAGCTTTTAAAGAAACGGAATCAAGCAATTTCGAAAGGTAAACGTCATACTCATCAAGCGGTTACCTCTGGTATATTCTGAACTTGAGTTTCAAAAGGTTCGATTGAAGGGTCTATGGCTATGGCGGTCTTTTCTTCTTCTTCTTCTTCTTCTTCTTCTTCTTCTTCTTCTTCTTCTTCTTCTTCTTCTTCTTCTTCTTCTTCTTCTTCAACTTCACCTGAACCAGCTTCTTCTTCAGTCGGTGGTATTAAGCCAGGTACAAGAACCGGACCTCCTTCAAAATCGAATAAGCTTCCCTCCACAGTCGTTCCTTCAGGATTGTTCAGTGCAGCAGCATTTCCATTGTATTCAATATCATGTATAATATAACCATTTTGTCGATCTTCTGCAGATTCTTCACTCTTTTGAACCGCATTCCTTTTATACGTTTCATGACTTGTACTTTCCATGAGATCCTCTGAGGAACCTATATTTTCTGCAATAATAGCCATTGGTTTCTCAGTTGATGAAGAAGTACTGTCATCACTGTTTTGTTGCACAACTGGTTCAACAATCGGTTTCTCCTCTTCGCAAATTTGTGTATCTTCAATGCCGGATATGTTGGATACATTGAATTCCATTTCATCTCGAGAATTATCCGAAATTTCGGTAGAAGTTGACACTTCTGATAGAATCTGAAGTTCCTCATTTGGTTGAAAAAGTCTATCTTCTTCTATTATTTTCTGAAGTTCTGCATTCTCCCAATCCTCACAAACAATTATTCTGTTCATGGTTTCCCATGTGTGAATAATTCGATCTAACCCTGGCTGCCAAATAATATCACCTTCTATTCCTTTTAGTATGAACTTGTACTGGATTGGTTTTCCGGCAGGTATATCCTGATCACATAATGGTAAAAATAAATAATAACAAATAGTCGGTTCGATTTCAAACAACATTTTTGGGTTTCCATTTTCTATATTCTTTTCACTTCTAATTACAAATATTTCACATTGTTTTCATTTTGTTTCCTAATCTCAAGGATTTAGCATTGCAAACATCATATGTAGCACTGGCACCTCTGATTTAAGACATATCCATGCATCAGTGTCTAACACCGAATGACACATGTACAGTACACTTTTTCTAAATTATTATTGGTGTCTGTACGACAGTGTCATTGTGGTGTCTAGTGTCTGACACTATCACGACACATGTACATTTACATTCAATCACTTACATTTTCTAAATTATTATTAGTGTTTACATGTCAGTGTTGTGTTCAGTATTTATGTGAGTGCTTTATAGAAAAAAAAAACATTTTGGAAATAGAAACAATGTGAAAGTTGACAATTTGGTAATTAAAAGTGAAAACAAACACTTTCCGGCCCTAAAAAAGTTTTTGACAAAACAATTTCTACTATACCAGTTCCAAAGTCCATAAATGGCCATCAGACCATGTCATTGGTAATGCCTCTAAAGGGTTCCATGAACCAAGCATAGGATCATCTCCAATTATTAGAAACTGTTCCCCAAAGTCACAATCTTTTTGTAACTGAAACTCTACTCGAACAAAGTTCGATTCATCTGCGTAACACACAAACTAAAATGTTAGGGATTTGAGTGCTAAAAAATATGAAGAATAATCATAAAAGGCCATTAGAACTGACTTGTTTGCTCACTTTGTTGAACTTCAGGCTCAACAGTTTCCAAGTCTACCTCCTGCAACATTTATGTAGAACATGACAACCTCTCATCAAATATGCAAATACTATCTTATAAGCACTCAATTTATTCAAAGCAATGTTTTAATGATCGAACTGAACAGGGATATAAGGTTAGTTTGATGGCTGGGGAAGGGGAGTTAGGGATTTGAGTGATAAGGAGATCTCGGGTTCGATTCTCGCCCTCAGCAAAATACTGACAATAGTAACAATACTAATTACTAACATTGTCCGTTGCAACAAAAAATAATAATCGAACTGAACTAGTCAATCGGTTGAACTGTGAATTGACACCATCAACCATTTGGTTGCTTGAGCGGGTTGTTCGCAGTTTCTTCTTAGTTCAAGCAACCAAGATCCAAAGGTCTCACCGGTTCAATGTTCAGTTTGTTTCTTAAAACATTGGTTCAAAGTATAAAGAACACACTAACACTAATTTGACCCTCTTGAATTTGGCACAAAATATGAAATGAAATTCTCCAATAGGAAAAACTTCACAAACACAAGCAGTGACATGAAAGGAAGGGAGAAAAACTTCAAATAGGAAAAAGGTGAAGAGAGTATGTAGTTAATAAGGCTTAAAAAAACAAAAACAAATTGCTTAAAAGGGAGAAAGGTTGTTAATTGTTGAATTGGTATCAATCCTTTCAAGAATTACTCATTCAAAACCAAGAATTATAACATTAACATGAAATTGTCATCATCAATTTCTTGATCTATGCTTTTACTCATATAACAAGTAAGAATAATTTTGCGTCATAGAATGAAACAAAAGGTACAAACTCAAGCATTTAACCACTCAAAATTTGAAAGGAGGAAAAAAAAACCAAAAATTGGAAACAAAATAAAAACTAGCAAATAAAACGTTGCAAACAAATTAAAAACTCCAAAAGAACAAACAATGAAAAAACAAATGACCCATTATTCAAATTCAAACAAAGAAGAAAAAAAGGAAAAAAAAAAAAAGAACATAGAAAGAAGTAAACCTGGTGTTCTGATTGCACAGCATGAAAAGGGAAAATACCCTTATTTTGGACAAGTTTCAAAAGACAAAAAATTGAACCTTTTTGGTAATTTCTGAATGGAAGAATGAAACAAGAAAAGGGTTTATCAGAAAAACGAAAAGCAACACTAGGAGACAAAGATCCTAGTTTATTATGGAGTATAGGTTTAGAACTAAAGCTTGTGAAGGCTTTCATCACAGTTAAAGTGCTGAAGTTTGATCTGAAACAGAGCAAGTAATTAAGACACAGTGATGTCTGGTTCCTTGTTCGATTAGCTTTTGTTGTTTTGTGGGTTAAGATGCAGAATCTATCTGATGCTGGTGGTGAGAGTGTGTTTTGTTAGAAGTTTTGTGGGCTCCTTTTTATACTGGTGGAGCCTGTCAAATGTTTTTATCTTTTTTCTATAAAATCATTTTCAAAATTAACTTTGGCAAAAGCAAATGTGATTTGATCTTGAGGTATACAAATCACGAGACAAATTAAGATATGTCTCTTACCTTATTTTTAAATTAGGTTGGATTGATTTTTAAATTAAAATTTGTCTTTTAATTTGATCGTATCCAATGAAATACTCCTTTAATGAGCACGACATGATACAAGAACAAGATCGATTGGTCACAAGATAAATTATCTAATAGTAATACATAAAATTAATCAAGTAACTCATATACTATAGCGGGTTACATTTCATAAGAAAAATGGACTTAATTTAAAAAAGTATATTAATTAAAAAAAAAAAGAGGACTTGGTTAAAAAAAAAGTATACTAAGCAACAATACAAACACCAACAAATAACAAGAGAAGTTATTAGGCATGTATCCAAAAAAATATACTAAATACAACTAGTGTACAAATATATTACCAACCGCACAACTAAATTTCAACCACTCTTAATAAGAAGGTTGGGGTAAAAGAATATTTTACAATAAAATTCACTTTTTTTATTTAATTGTTTGTCTTATATTGTGAAATTATTAATAAAAATAATATAAAATAATTCATTGTCCATAAAATAATTTGAGACGGATAACCTAAAAGATAACCTGAATTATGTCCCTCCTTTTAACATGTCTCTATCTTGTCTATATTTCTTATTTATTTATTAGACTTAATTAAACCCGACTCAAATTCTAAATACTAAGAATGATTGATAGGCTGAATTGAATAATTGACACTCTTAATTTGATCAATTTTACAATAAAATCAAATATGCATTAAATGAAACACAATTCATACAATGTTAAAAAGAATCATCCACCGTATTGAATTTTTTTAATAGAATTTGCACATAAATCAATTATAGAAAAATTGCATCAAATGTTAGTAAGAGATATAAATGTTTGTGACATCCACAGTGGTGATTTTATT
The DNA here is from genome assembly GCA_037974735.1 of Cicer chorassanicum. Lineage (NCBI taxonomy): Eukaryota > Viridiplantae > Streptophyta > Magnoliopsida > Fabales > Fabaceae > Cicer > Cicer chorassanicum. The sequence continues at coordinate 69,841,370 of JBBPBP010009779.1, forward strand.
AAGTTGAGGTGTATTATTTAGACATAACACACCAAAGTTGGAGTTCGTATTCAATATTATATAAAATACAATTTAGATGTATGTACTATTGAAAATGAGAAAAGAGTAAAAATAATATATACATATATAATAGTAGAGAGTGGAATTCCTAACCGTTTGAGTTGGTTTTGACTTGTGTATTAAATTCTCATCCCATGATATTTACACGAAATTTGAATTAAATCAATTTAGTCGTAAATAAATTGAGTTGAATTTATTGAATCATAAAAAATGTGATTTTTTCTAATTCTTAAATAACATAATTAAATTTTAATATTTAAATATATTAATAATCACAACATATCATTCAATTTTTAAAATACGATCGCAAATATAACAAAACATAAATCAACTAAATTAATAACAAATTCTTAAATTAAATAAAACAAATAGATTATAACTACACGTCAACAATTAAAAAAAATATATGTTACATTAAATCAAAAACTATTGAGTTTAGACATATTGGATCGAATTGGATTTAAATTTAATTGAATTTTGAATCAAAATGTAGGTAGAGTTAGATTCATAATAATAATAATAAAATAATAATAGTATATAATAGTATAGTATGTGTGCACCGATTAAACAAGGACAGAGGTAAATGCATCTACAAGTATGTGTCGCTTAGCTACTCGGAAAACTCATGCAACTCACGTGGATAAATAAATGTAGACACAACATTTGAAATATCGGTTCAATTTTTCATATGAAATCCATGCGTATTAGTTTTGTTCGAGATCAACTAGGCAATAGGATAGAATCTCCTTCTAAGAGGTTTATTAATTTATTGTTTTACAAGGGTTTGAATACAGATTCTATGGTTGTTGCTTTAAGAATGGATAAGTGTTGTATTTAGTTTAAGGTGGATCACATATTTAAACTATGGTGGCTTGCTGTCTGCATTGATCTTAACTAAGTTAACTAAGTTGTAATTGTTTGAAACAAAATATAAGTAAAAAAGTATTTTAAAAGTTGATATATTTAATTTTATTTTTTAACTAAATATATTAATTTTTTAAATATAATTTTTGTTTATATTTAGAATAACTAATATTAACCAGCTTCAATTATCTATAACCAACTTCTAACAATACATAATAGTCTCCTGCAAATTGGAAGTGTGTGTTAATATTTTAAATTTAGGCTAAACAATACAATATTATAAGAAAAAACTACAATATGACTAGTTAATGAAAATTACAAAAAAAAATATAAATCTTAATTACATTGACTAAACAAGAAAAGTTGATGTATAAAATGGTAGCGGCCGAGGTGCAAAAGTTATAGAAGTCTCCGACTTACTTTTGCATTCTTTTAAAAATCTTCAGGTGTCTCCATGACACTCATTCAAATTAAAACAAGAACCTTGATTTTGGATGATCATCAAAACCAAATATGGCAAACAAAATTTAACTATCATAGAATAAAAACACAAAGAGAATGCAAAATATTTTACTACCATAGGATAAAATCATATAGAGAATGAAAAAGACTTAACTACCATATTGTAGAAGCATATAAAAAACAAAAATGTTGGTATAGAAACATACAACAAAATCAATAATGAAATAAATCAGTAAAAGAAAGTTTAGATGCACCAGAGTCTTCAACAAAAAGCTATATCGACAACAAGAATATGCAATTTCTTCAACCAAAGCCAACAAATTAATCCCACAAAGAATTAAGCCTTGTGTTATTTTTTATTTATATAAACTTCATTATAAGATTTAATTTAGACCTCTAAATATATTGGATTGACCATGTATTTCCAATTAACTTTTACATCTAATAAAAGGTAGAAATGGTATGTTTTTTTACAATAAGGTATGGTGGTGGACAAATTAGTTGACGAAATAAAGTGCTTAGTTCAAAGTTTTTGTTTTTTTAATGAGAGTACTTTCATTAAAATGAAACAAGGTAACAACACACTATTTAACACACATTTTGTAATATAATTTCTTTGGAGGAGGAGGAGTTATGAAACTATTATGGTTAGGACAGACTCAATTATCCTCACTATTAAATGAAAATAATGAACAATTAACACAAGTGAAAGAATCAAAAATGATTTTTATTGATACAACAGAGACACACACATATTTTTCGTATCATCTTGATCATCTCCTCAAACAGAATCAGTGTAGCCAAAAAAAGCTTAAATTTCACTTTTCTTGTCAATTAGATAGATTCACATATATCCAATATGATCATCAATAAATGATATAGAGTAACTCTTACCTCCTAGAGATTTCTCCTCAAAAGAGCCACACACATCTAAGTAAATCATCTCCAACTTCTGTCTTGAAATCACTATTAGGTCAAATTGAATGATCTCCTAGCTTGCTTAGCCACACATATCTAAGCACACACTTGCTTGGGGTACTTGAATATGAGGCAAGCCATGCACCACCTTTTTGTCATCGAGCATGCTCAAACTGATAAAATTCAAATGCCCATATCTTTTATGCCAAGTCTAATTGTCACTTAACATGATTGTTGCCAAACACTAATGTTCAAGCACATGAATCCCTATCTTGAAAGTCCTATTATTAGACAATGGAGCTTTCAAGATTAGCCTTCCATCTTCATCATACACCTTTAGTTCTTTGTCCTCCATCTTCATTGAGTAATTTGTTTCAAATAACTGACCAAGACTAATCAAGTAACTTTTCATACTTGGCACATATAATACATCATTGATCACAGATTCATGCTCATCCTTACTTTGCATAAGGACCTTACCAATTCCATCTAACATCACTTCACTATTGTCAACAAACTTGATCTTTTTTTCACACTTTCATCAAGTTAAAGGAACAGACTTTTATTCCCATCATGTGGTTGGAACACCCTGTGTCAAGGTACTACAAATTTGACTTATCACTTTCAACACTTGTGATAGCCATCAACAGAACCTCATTTGAGTTTGAGTCATTTGCATAGGCAAACTGAACTTCATCATTGTCACCCTTAGAGCCTTTACTTGCTTGACACTCATTAGCAAAATATCCATACCTTTGACAATTGTAGCATTGAACATTCTCTTGTTGAACTTCTTTTTCTTGTTCCCCTTATAGCCTCCACCACCCTTCTTGCTGGTGTCTTCCTTTTGACTTTTCAAATCACCCTTGTCACTAGATTCCCTCCATTTCTCTTTTCCATTCTTGAATTTCCTTCCATCTCCATTCATTTTCTTAAAGATTTGTTCTTGAACTCCTTGTTCAATAGCCTTTTCATAACTTATTTCTTTGATACGCAACTCATGAGCTTCATGTGAACCTTGCAGCTCCTCTATCTTCAAATCAACAAGATTTTTAGATTCCTCTAAAACGACCAAAACACGATCAAACTTTGATGTCAATATCCGCAACACCTTCTCTATTATCATCAAATCACTCATAGTTTCACCACACTTCTTCATTTGAATGGTGATCACTTCCATACAAGTGAAATACTCAAATTCAGTTTCAGTCATCTGCACTAACTCATATTGCCTGCTTAGAGTTTGCATCCTCACTTTTTTAAGCTTATCATCCCCATAAAACGTTTTGTCAAATATATCCCATGCACTTTCCACATTGAATCAACAAATAACACTCACAAGTGAAAGAATCAAAAATGATTTTTATTAATATTTCTTCAACCACATAAAACATTGACTTTAGTACATTATATACACACTAACAAACTATTCTTAAAATTGTCAACTCAGCTAACTACCAAAACTAACAAAATAGACTCATAAAAATGACCCAAGCTTACATACAATCTCATAAACCTGCACACTGGCAACACTAGCCCAAGTTCATAAGCCTAGAAGCTAACCCACTAAGTCTGGCCCAATACTTGCACTTATAAGTCTGAGCCAATACTGAATTATCTTCAACAAAAATATTTTGCCAAACCATCATTCCCCATTTCAAATAATCCACACAAGAATGTGTTTTCTTTCTTCATTAACAGCAACTAACCTCTAATATCATAATAAGTTAAGGTGGCAGTCCAGAAGCCGTTGAAGCTAACAAAAAAGATGAAGACAAATAAAAAAAATTTGATGCATTTAAATTTGCCTAATCTTTTCCTTTCAATACATAATGGTAATAAACTAGTAAATATCTTCATCTCTCCTAAGTAGTTTTAATCTAAATGTTTTTTTGAACAGTTTAATATAACATGTTAAAAATCATTCTAAGTAGATAATAACAATCAAGATAGAGAAGTGAACTCAAATAAAGATAACAAGCAAAATCCAAATAGTAAATGCCAAATGGAATCCATATATCAAAAACTACAAGTCATGAATGACCAAAAAATAAAGAAAATACAATGAAACACTAAAATCATCCATTAAAGAGGGATTCATTAATTTCAATCTTCATCACCTCCTTATCTTCAAGCTTCTCTTTCTTGGTAGGATCCGGTGGAGTATAAATCTTTGGTGGTCCTGTACCCTTGCTCTTGTTCCTTGGCCTTGCCTAATAAAATTTCAAATAACGTTTATTTTTCAAAATAACTTTAGAACCAAGAAAAACGCAACATCTATAACAATTACAACAATAATCTTCAACAAAATAATAAAATAAAGATTAAATATATTTTTAAGTCATTATATTAATCTCAAATTTTGTATTTAGCCTCGGTATTCACTTTTCAGTCTTACACATTACAAAACCTCATGTTTATAGTTCCTCTTTTACAGAGCAAATAGTAGGTACATGGACTTCAAAACAAAAAATATAAATTTCATAGACATTACAAACATAGTTAACCATAACAATAATAATATTCACGTAAACACACATTCATCTAACGAGAATCTTGTATTTCATCAATTCACCTACTTTTGTAAGGATATTTTGAAATTAGTGGTGTAATGCAACAAAGAGTTTAATTGTCATGTACCGTCAATATAAAAGCACAACAGAATCATTCATGTATGACTTTAGAGGTAGTTGTAGTAAAAGTCAAATATCTATAATGATTTAACGATTGTGATTGATTGACAATGTAAAAATTCATTACTTTGTCACATCACCTCACCTTTGTATGGTTATTTTGAAATTGATTATGTGACATAGAAATATAGTAGTCTTTCATTGGATATCAATGTAAATTATTTTATACTAATAATGTGTGGCCATCGCACTCTTAGATGATAATATTTAGGCTTAATTGCAGTTTTGGTTCTCCTATTTTAACTGAATCACGAAAATAGTTCCTCCATTTTATTTATCCTCAATTTTGGTCCCCAAGAAGAAGACGAAGAAGAATGTGTCTTTTTTTTATATATATATTTTGTAATTAAATGATGTAACATATTAGGAAATGTGTTTTTAAAAATAGAAAATGTGTTTTACAAATTTGAAATAATAATAAAATATAATTAATCCACAGAGTCAGTCTTCCACATCATTCAGTTAAAATAGATGATCAAAACTGCAATTAAGTCTAATATTTAGGGTGTTTACTTTATATGCACCGTCTTTCTTCACAAATTTTCCCAAGGGAGCCAATTATAAATAAATTATATATAAAACCTTCTCAATACTAACATATACAATATTTTTTGGTGCAGTGATAATTGTAGCTTTAGATGTAAAACCTTTAGAATTAAAAAAGCAATTCACCACTACGCCACTGCAACATTCGTGTTATTTTGTGAAATCATCGATATAATATAATATTATATCTATATATACATATAATATTTATATAATATTTTTATTTTGAGAATATATTTATACCTATATCTACATAGAATATTAAATTTTTGAGTAGCCAAAAAGATTGTCTCGGTTGTAAATACTTTTAAAACTTATTATAACTATCAAATTATTAAAAACATTTGAGTTTAACCCTTTAAAGTTCATACATATCAAAATTAATCTCATCTAACATAACAAAAAGTTCCTCAAAAAAAAAAACATAAAGGATACGATCAATCCATAAATTAAACAAATGTAGAATTTGAATAAGGGTAAAATGGGAAAAGAGAACATTACATTTCCAAACGAACGGTTGAATCGTTTCCCCTTCGCAGTTTTCCTATCGCCTCTGCCACAATACACTAAAGGAACAAAAAGAATCAAAATTGAAAAAATGGGGTGTTAAATTTCATACACAAAAAATCAAATTAATTACAAAGTTTGCATTTTTATGAAGAAATTATTACCAAAAGGGGTTGCTGAAAGAGAGGAAGTTGAAGAGGCTGAGAGGGAAGAGAATGAAACGAAGAGTGGTGATTGAAAAGTTTGAGAATGAGAGAAGGAAAGGTGAGAAGAAGAAGTGTTGAATTGAATGGAGAGTGGAGAAGGTGATGCAAGAAGCAGTGATGCCATGGCCATGATTGAGAGGATAGATGGGATAAGGTTCGTTTGAGAAAGGGGAATATGTGCAGTCTTCGCTCCCTTTAGTTACAAAGTCACTTCATTATGTTTTTACAAACTTTTTTAAAATGTTTTCACCAAGCATTATGTAATATTAAACAAGATAAAAAATAATTGAAAAATATATATTTTAAAAGAGACAAATATGGAAAAAGGAAACTTTTTACTATAACCAATTCTATAATTAGAAAACAAATTAGTATTATTAATTAGGAAAAATTAGAAGTTTCAACTATACTCTTTATTTGTGTAAAATATTTTAGATTATTTGTTTTCATTTTATGGATCGAAAAGATTATGTATCTTTCTAAACGAGAAATGATCATTGGAATTTTTATTTATTTTTATATAGTAGTTGCAGACACATTTTATATTTTTAAATATGAATTTAAATCTATAATACTTCTATTCTTCATATTTAATATGTAT
>JBBPBP010009779.1:69848455-69870339 GCA_037974735.1 Cicer chorassanicum
AATTTAAAAGACCCTGACTGCAATTATATCTATTAATTAAGAGTATTTTAAAAAAAGTACAATTGATATATAATATAAAATGAGGTTTATATTTAATAATATTTTTTAAAAAAAAGTTAGGTTTTGTTTGGTAAGACTAAACGCTATCTTATAAATAAGGATAAATCCACAAATGCACAAATTATAATTGCTATGGATGTGTTATTTTGTACTCACTATTTCTACTTTAACATTGTTGTAAAACTTTTATTTTTATTCAACACAATAAAAATGTCTCTATACTATAAAACCAAATAGTAATTCAACAATTCATATCTCATACAATTGCATATTTGATATTACACAAATTAATTTATAAAAAAATAATTTTTAACAGCTGTAGTTGCCAAGTACAAAACAATAATTAACTTGAAAAGTAAATAAATCATTAAATATATAATATGCTTTAATATCTACTAATATTTTTTTAATGATCACTAATTTAGTGGAAAATACTTAATTAATGGTGGGGTTGAAAATAAAATTATTCAATCAAAGTAGGTGCCTTTGTCCCGGTTAAATTTGCGGGATAGCTGCCACTACTTTTGTACGAAGTTATATCATTTGTGTAGATATTAATTTAAGTAACGTTTGAATTTATAACTTGCCTTTAAAATATATTTGAATTTAAAACTATGATTTATAGATTTAAACTCAAAATGTGATTATTGCATTCAAATGTAATGTGGAGAGATTATATCTAATCTCATAATAGAGATTAATTAGACTATTGTGCCCGAATTTCATAGCTTTGATCATTTGATTTGATTAAAATATTCTTTGAATATGATGATTACTCTTCATCGTATGCATATTTTTAGTATTTTTGAGTTGATCTTTATCTTAATTATCATAGTTATAACTCTTCATCACATGCATATTTTCGTATGTTTTGAGTCTTTATTTATTTTAGTTAGCTTATATTTTAAGTAATTTTAGGAGTTATTTGAATAGAATTTGGTTTTGTGATTTTGTAATTAATTAGATGGTTATGCTTTAGATTTCTCTACTAACTAGACAATTCTTCTAAGTTTTATTTCATAATTCAACTTAATAGGTTGATAATTTTGAGTGTAATATTGCTATTGAAGTTTTGGGGTTGTCGATTGTGTACCCAATTGGAGAATGTAAATTGCTAGAGATAATGTTGTTTGGCTATTGTAACATCCGCTTTTTCGAGACATTACTAACAAAATTTTAAACATAAAGATACATATTCTTTTTTTTTTTCTATATATAAGATTATCTTAATGAGTCAGAGTATTCACAATTAATAAAATTGTATTGTATTTTCAAAATTAATGAGTCAGAGTATTCACAATTACTAAAACTAAATTTAATACGTTAAACAAAAGAAACTTCTAAAGTCAAAACTCTTGGCGTTTTACTACCCAAAAATAAATCCTAGTTGGTCATAAACTTTGGACTTGTGGAAAAATCACCCAACAAGTCTAACACCAGCACAAAAGTATCTCGGAGCCTCCAACTGCATGCTATTGTACTTCCTCACATGTCTCCTACTAGGTTGGCTGCGACGTTATTCGCTCAAGAACTATACACGACTTCTTGTCAAATGTAAGGGTCATCTCCAAATAACAAACACAGGGCAAATAAACATGCATATATAATTGTTATAGCAAAAATATAAACAAAGCATATACTTTATTTAACAGTTAAAAATCACAACGCGCCACTAACTCAAAATGCACAAATCCTATTTGTTAGACTATATGTCAATGCATGATTCCGGAATATCACCTCCCCCACAAGGGTCTCGTGGGTCCTTCCAAGCAACACCACTAACTCAAAATCCCCGCAAGGATCTGTGGGCTCCAGCCAACTATGGACGCACCACGCAACTATGGGCTCCAACCAATTATGGACGCACCACACAACTATGAATGCATAAATGTAGACACTGATGTTAGTAACAATATAGACCACTTAACCAGAGCGTCAAAATAATTCAACCTTTTCCTAAACCAATCTAGTTAAGACACAAGGTAATCACCTTGAATAACCACAACATGTCCAGCACAACCATTATAACAACGTATCATACAACATTCATTTTGAAGATAACACACAAACATAATCAATACACAACATCACAACACATTTATATCACATATAATTCAAGTAAGAAAGCGAATGGAATGATGCCCTCACCGTTATGAATGTCGTTATAAGGTTCCTATGCAACGATCTTTGCTCCAAATACGTTACACTTGAGGGGATGAATCACTAACTCCTTTAGTTCTTGAATTTCTTCTTTTTTTTCTCCCCTGAGCCCTTTCTTTCTTTATCGCAAAGGATTTGTGAATGGGAGGCGTCGGTTTATTTTTTCCTTTTCTATGAGAGGTGGGGAAGTGATGTTTTCAACCTAAGCCCATTAAGACCCTAAATATTCACTCATGAGTTTAATGTAATTTTGTCTTTAACGCTTCTCGATTAATTCTTCTTTTTTTTTTTTCTATTATTATTGTTATTATTATGAACATTTGTTTTTTTTCAAATACTTAGCAAAATATTCAGTCAAATTAAATACATCATGTCATACACATATATAGTTTTTAAAAATAATAATTGAATAAAAATATAATAATAATAATAATAATAATAATAATAATAATAACAACAACAACAATAATAACAACCACATTAGAAATTATAAAAATAAAAATAAAAATATATTTTGCACATTATGAATAGTAATAAAAGTGAGGATCTTACATTCTATCCACCTAAAATAGTTTCGTCCTCGAAACTAACACTAATAGAGGAAAATGTGGGTCTTACATTCTATCAACCTAAAAATAGTTTCGTCTTTGAAACTGACACTAAAGAGTTCCTAGATATGACACACTAATCTTATCTGTCGAGAAAATCTTATCTATCATGCTGCAATTATTTCAAAATTGATCAAGCCCAACCTCCTCAACACCATTCTACAAATTTACAACTCTAAAATCACTTTCACTAAGTTGGATATTACTCTAATCCTACCAAGAAAGCTTCAAGTCCTCTACAGACCGAAACCTACCCCACACAAGATTTTGTTTATAATCATAATCTCAATACATGTTAGAGAGTCAAACATTTGTGACAACTTCCCACCGATATACTCCACGTACCATCATTCTCAAACCACTATAAAGTGCTCTTACTTTTAATGTTCAATCTTTTGGATCTAATACTCTAACTAAATTCAACTTGAATTCTTTCCGCAAGGATTTTAATTCATCGTTACTCTTATGACTAAAATCTAATCCATATGATTTACTACTTAAATTTTCAATTCCTTATGGTTTAGTATCACTTACTCGTCAATTACAACTCACAACTCATAATCACAGATCATTTCTTTAATCCAAAAATTTCATTCTTAACACTCCATTTAAGAGGATCGTCTCTAATATACTATTAAATCTCAATATCTTTAATTCACTACAACCTCGGTCAAACAACACCATTTTTTTTTCTATTCACCCCATAATAATTAATATTTGCCCGTTGTCCTTGGTATCAACTACATTGAGATCTTTGATCAAGCCTACGATTGGTCGCTTTAAATCATTCTCATTCATTCAATGTATAGTACTGTCAAACATAAAAGTTGAAACATATGTTATCATATCCTACAAGTATTCAGACGCTTCACAAATTCAACTTCTTGGTTATAAAATACATATTTTTACAGAATACTCTTACGCATTAACAATTCATACTTACTCAATCATGCAACTAGTAATAACTTTACATCAACCCAAAACTACTTAATACTATCATAACTGTTTAGTCTCATGAATGGGACTATCATAAAATTCACACTTAATGTTCTACGTGTCGAATTGAACACGCCTCAATCATCTCTTTCAATCCCTCGACAATTTTCTTCTCCTAAAGTTTTGAACCATTAACTAACTTACAATCTTAATTCCAACCTCCATATCACAACCCCGACAAGACCCACTAAGTTTCAACCACGCTTCCGTCGCGCCACTTTGATAAATCGATTAAGATTATGTTTTGTGTACTTGTGCAAAAAGCACACAAATTTTTAGGTGAGGAAATATTTCAATTAAGGTTCGAGTGGTGCATAAACTCACACACTATCTCTTAAGGACTTCCGAGATGCATGACCAACACTGACAAAACTAAAAACTACCCCACTAATCTGCAGTCCAATCTAGATCGAACTGCTCTGATACCAATTGTAACATCCCGTTTTTTCGAGACATTACTAACAAAATTCTAAACATAAAGATACATATTTTTGTTTATATAAGATTATCTTAAATGCTCATTTACTTTAAAACCAATTAATTACTTTTTCAATTGTATTTTCAAAAATAATGAGTCAGAGTATTCGCAATTACTAAAACTAAATTTAATACGTTAAACAAAAGAAACTTCTAAAGTCAAAACTCTTGGCGTTTTACTACCCAAAAATAAATCCTAGTTGGTCATAAACTTTGGACTTGTGGAAAAATCACCCAACAAGTCTAACACCAGCAAAAAAGTATCTCGGAGCCTCCAACTGCATGCTATTGTACTTCCTCACATGTCTCCTACTAGGTTGGCTGCGACATTATTCACTCAAGAACTATACACGACTTCTTGTCAAATGTAAGGGTTATCTCCAAATAACAAACACAGGGCAAATAAACATGCATATACAATTGTTATAGCAAAAATATAAACAAATCATATACTTCATTTAATAGTTAAAAATCACAATGCGCCACTAACTCAAAATTCACAAATCCTATTTGTTAGACTATATGTCAATGCATGATTCCGGAATATCACCTCCCCCGCAAGGGTCTTGTGGGTCCTTCCAAGCAACACCACTAACTCAAAATCCCCGCAAGGATTTGTGGGCTCCAACCAACTATGGACGCACCACGCAACTATGGGCTCCAACCAATTATGGACGCACCACACAACTATGAATGCATAAATGTAGACACTGTTGTTAGTAACAATATAGACCACTTAACTAGAGTGTCAAAATCATTCAACCTTGTCCTAAACCAATCTAGTTTAGACACAAGGTAATCACCTTGAATAACCACAACATGTCCAGCACAACCATTATAACAACGTATCATATAACATTCATTTTGAAGATAACACACAAACATAATCAATACACAACATCACAATACATTTATATCACATATAATTCGAGTAAGAAAGCGAGTGGAATGATGCCCTTACCGGTATGAATGTCGTTATAAGGTTCCTACGCAACGATCTTTGCTCCAAATACGTTACACTTGAGGGGATGAATCACTATTAATCAAACAATTCTTGTATTTTTTTGTTTTATCTGTTCAGTTAAGCAAGTTGACTGTTTAAAGTGGAACACTACTATGGAAATTACAAAGTTAATTATTGATGCATTGCTTACTGATACAATACCTCAAACATTTTGTTCTATTAAATCTTGCTTGAAGTAAGTCATTGTGATTTCAACCTAAATTTTTTGTACAATCTATCCTAGCAACATCACTGACTCATGAGGCGATGTTTTGTTGTGTATGCAAGTTTTGGCATTTCGCATCGTCCGAAAACACGATAGTCTCATTAGACGATCATGATTTATTCTATGAAGCATTTAATTAAGGATTTAAAATGAAATTTTGAACAACTGCAGTTATTGGGACTTTGAAAAGAATAAAATGTATTGAATATTCAATGGATTCTTATGCGTGTAATTTTATCTTTTTCAATGTTTTTATGTCCATAAACATGAGTGGTTAAATTCCTTATACTACGATTTGATGAACCTCCATGAGTTTATCGTATGATTGAATTCTAGTTTATTTTATGCAATTGATGTTATTTTTATATTTAGCTTTCGTCTTTGATATAAATGCTTTTTTTTATTAATCATTCAATTTAAGATTGATTTACTATTGGGAGATGAGTGATAATAATCCAAATTAGAGAGTTTTAGCCATGGATATATTTACTATGGGATATGAAAATATGATTTCATTTTCACACTAAATTGTTGTTCATAATGCTTTAGCTAATAATTAATCACCTACAGAATTAGGGTTTTCATTGGGTAAAAGAAGTTCTAAATCAAGGAATTGTCCTAACTCTTTAATGTCTAATGTCGACTTGAGTTAATTTATTAATATCAAACTTCATTGTGTTATTAGATAATTTGAGATTATGATAGTGTAGATGGGGGAATTCAAATTCTAGTTGCCTTTTTATCTTAAAGGAGGGATTTGAGTCCATGTTGTCCTGTTAATTTGAAGTTTTCAATTTGCTTTTGGTTCTAAATATCATTTTAGTTAATTACTTATTTATCTAAGTATATCAATTTTGTTGCACGATAAAGTGAAACACATTACTTGCAAAGATGATATTTTCGAATCACTATTACTAGATATGATCTGGTACACTTGTCAAATTGTTATAATTTACCTACTCTTAAAAGATGCTTGGTTCTCTCGTCATGTTCTCCATCTCATACTTTGGCCTAAATGAATTTGGTTTTCATCAATTCCACCCTCCAAGTTCTTCATTAATTGGAGACTATTTCATAACAAAATGTCCAAGGATGAACACTTCAGACATCGTGGATGTATTGTTGTTTTTATTTGTAGCCCTCGCTACCAAGTAGAGGAATCTTCTAATCATTTGTTTTATTTGTGCATGTTTAGTATGAAGCACTGAAGTTGGTTTAATAACCCAACTAAAACAATCATGCATCTTGTGAAGGAGATCGAGAATGGAAACTGTGTGAAGAAGAATGTACATCTGTTGAGACCAAAGATCGTGCATGTCTGTTGGAGCAGACTAGATAGTAATTGGATTAAGCTCAATTGTGATGTTACTTACAAGAGTTCTACATCCATTGCTTCATGTGGAGGTCTTTTTCAGGATTATTCTGGAAATTGGATTAAGGGGTATGCTCGGAAAATTGGTATGTGTAATGCTCTCACTGCTGAGATATGGACAATGTTGCATGGGTTGGAGTTAGCTTGACAAGAGAGAATTACAAACCTAATGGTCGAGAGTGACTCCAAAGTCTTAATAGATATGCTCTGTCAAGAGCAAGTAAATGACCACATTTTTCCAACCTTAGTTCGTAGAATCAAAAAGATGACTCTACGGGATTAGCATGTCAAATTCAATCATACATGGCGTGAAGGAAATCGTTGTGCAGATTGGCTAGCCAATTATAGTCTTACATTATTTTATAGACAAATTCTAGTGTTCTAAAGACACATTTTAATAAATCAAATGAAATTTTTATCTTGGAAGTAATGTTTTTAAGTCCTCAAAAATTTTTAACTTGTTTTTATAAAGGAAAGTGTTAGTATATTAGTATATTATTTTTGTATTTTCTCCATACTAGAGTTTGAACTCTTGTCCTTTCACCCTCAATCTCCTTCATACCCTTAGCTTAAACTAGTTTAGCTGTCAACCCCCAACACAAAATTTGTATTACGTGGGATGGGTAGTACAACTAATTTGAAATAAAGGTGGAAGAATTAAAGTAGCAATGTCAATCACACGAAAGAGGAGTTTGAATTGTGACCCTTTTAAAATTTTGATTCATGTCCTTAATTTAAATTAACTCAAGATCAATATTGGTTGAAACAAAATGTCTAGAATGTACTAGATATGTTAGACGTAAATAAAACAAATTAGTTCAAAGTGAAATGTAATTTGTGCGTGCAAATAATTAAAGATAAGGGATAGAAAGATCATACACAAAAAGTATATTGCTTCACCCAACTTGGACTAGTCCAGTCCTCATAATCATTAGATATTCACTATGTGCTTCAGAATCAGAATGTTCTCCTTCACACATTTTCTCTTGATCAATTACAATCTTCACCTTTCAACCTAGAAAGGATTTTTACGATCACCTTTCATCCTTGAAAATATTTTCACAGTCACCTTTCAATCTAGAATGAATTTTTACAAACACACTCAATCTAACATAAAAGATAGACTTAAGTTACAAATGATGTGTATGATAAAAAAGTGTTTGGGACTAATGATTCTCAACTCTTTGTTTAAGATAAATAAAGACAAACTTAGTAAATGATGATCTACAAATATAATAAAGAGAGCTGAAGTTTGCTTGAACAATTTTTGAATTATGCTTACTTGAACGAGTGTTGGTAGATTTGCAAATTGAACTCTTGCCTTCATCTTCCAATTGATATTCAATTTATAGATGATAAGAGGCTTTGAATATTCAGTTTAAACTGAATATAGCCTGACTCACATCAACCAAGTATCAGATATGTTTAAAAACAATTAAACACATGTTTATATTATTGTCCAGAATGTTCTTGACAAACCCAGAATTTTCTTGCTTTTAGGTATGATGGAAAACGTGAATGAATGTGAGAATGGGATGTCACATGTCAGTGGGTAATGTTTCAAATCAGAATTATGCAGAGCTTTCTGCAGAATAATGTATGTACAGTGTACTTGTGTCCTTGCTCATAATTCATCAATCTGGAGATCAATCTGGTCATTAATCTTGAGACTGTTTTCCTCATTTGGGCCTTCAAATCAAGTTCATGCTTTTGATTACTTTTGGATGTCCCATGTCGAATTATTTCAATTTAGAACAAGCTTTTAGTGATCCCAAAATTGATTCATTTGTCTCGTCTTTTATTTAAGACAACCAGAGTGTTCTACCTTCATTATGTCATCAATCTAGAGATCAATCCGGGTATCATTCTGCAGAACTTTTTGCATTGTTTTTGCATGTAGCCTTCAAGTCTTGACTTTTAATTATTCATTAAATATTGGAAAACTCATGTACAAAATGTCAACTAATTTACTACAATTGCCCTTCCAAGAAGATCTTTATTGCCAATTGTTCTTTAATAGAACAACCAAAACATTCTCGTGAATGTTCTTCCATCATTCTTTAAACAAATGACTTAATAAGTGACTCAATATTGAAATGATTTCTTCTTCAAAGTTGATTCTTGTCATTTTGCTGAACTAATATGAATATTTATGAGTGCAATGACCTTGTTCATCACGAGAACATTATTTCATATTAATTGAGAATAGTGTCTTCTATATAAGAAAAGAAATCTTTCTTTGAAGCGATACTTCCTACAATTTCTCTTGGTGTTTCACATGTTGTGTCTTGTCTATCAAGTATCATTGAGATACTTTAATATAGGTATGAATGTATTAGAAACTTCTTCACAAAGATGTTCTCTTGAAGATGCAATAATTATTCTCTTAAATGATTGATATATGATATATATTTCTTTTGAGATTAATTCATTATTGGGTAGATATTTATGCACTTGTTGATGTGAATGATTTTTTACTTGTCAACTTATGCAATTCATGTTCCTTAAATAAAACTCAAGTGTAATCATTAGTAGATCACAATTCATAAAACTTAATCACTTATTTCATAAGGTTTGTTGTATAAAAAATTTTTTACCTCAACACTTAATTAAAATCTAAGCAAAGAAAAAAAATACTATTCTAACAATTTGTTTGTTTAAAAGAAAAACACAAAATATGTATATTTTTATATTCTTTAAAATTTTTGTAGGACTACAAAATACAGTTTATTTAGAGGGACTAAATGCGAAATTTCAAAATTTACAAGAAATAAAAACTAATTTAACCCTAATATTAATTAGAGGGTACAATTAAAAAAATTAATAATACATTAAAAATTGACAGAGTTATTTATTTTGAAACAATTTACTTTTGGCAAATAAGTGACTCATTGTGGAACAAAATGATACCTTATATTTTATAGACAATTCTAGTATTCTAAAGACACATTTTAATAAATCAAATGAAATTTTTATCTTGGAAGTATTGTATTCAATCCCTAAAAAATTTTAAACTTGTTTTTTCAACACACATTTGTTTATAGACAAATATTAATATATTATGTTTGTATTTTCTCCTTATTAGAGTTTTAACTCGGATCTTTTCACCCTCAATCTCCTTCATATCCTTAGTTCAAACTAGTTTAACTGTCAATCCCAACGCAAAATTTGTATAGGTGAGATGAATAGTACAACTAGTTTAAATTAAGGTTCGAAGAATTGAATAACCTTTTTTTCAAATTTGGGCGAAGAAAAAAATATTATCCTAACACATTGTTTGTTTAAAAGAAAAACACGTATTCTTTAAAAAATTCTCTGTTAACAAGACCTTTTACATGGGTATATACATTTTTTTTTCTTATGATTGAAATTTGAAAGGGTTTAGATATATTAATGAATGATGATAAATTGTCTTATGTACACATTATTTTCTTATGTTTAAGAGGGATTGAATGTATAAATTAATGGTGGACGAATATGTTAAGTGTTCTTTTTCACTTGCAGCGAAGTTTCCTCCGTCCGGTTTATTATGAAGCAATTCGTTATTATAAAAACCCGCAAATACATTTACTTTAGACAAGCAACTAATTCCTCACAGTTTCAAAGTGGATCTTCATTCCAATTTGTGAAAGATTTGGAAACAACAAATTGTTCATAGTAGACATTTAAAGGTATATTTTAACTTGTACTTGGCGTTTTGTGTTGTTCTTCATTTTTATTTTTTCAGGTTCTACTTTGCACATGTTTTTTCTTTTTACAAAATTAAAATTAAGCAGTATCATTAATAAATACATTTATAATGAATACCAGAACTTCATCACAATTTTGAAGAATAATAATATATGTAGTAATTTAATAAATAAATTCCTACTGAAGTGTGTTGACGTAGACCACTACGAGAGATTTACTTCTTGAAAACACAGGAAGAGTTGTGAAAAATACTCATTAATTTGAGATAAAAAGTCCATTTCAAATTGATATTTATTTTAGGGATACTTCTAAGATTTATTATTTCATAGACCAATTGTTTGTTGGAACTTTCGATGTTTTCATATACAATTTTGTACAATTTACCGTTTATTTTATAGGTAAAACTTAGGTACAAACATTGAGTGCTTTTAGACACTATTTTTTAATATTCTTTATTAAAATAGAGTACAATGGCCACACATTATTTCAAAGGGTGTAAAAGAAATTGTCTCTTTATAAAAATAAATTTTCGTGAGAGTAATAGTAAAAACAACATTTATGTCATTGCACCTAAGTTTTGTTGTAATTTTATTTCTTGGAATTATCACATCTAGTATGACAAAATTTATTTGTGGTTGAACAGGTAATATTTATATATATATATATATATATATATATATATATATATATATATATATATATATATATATATATAACTCCTGGAATCTTAATTTATTTTCATAATGTTGGAAGTTTGAATAATACCTTATGTTTGCTCTTATGCTACCAGCGCTGGGGCTTATGTTTGCTCTATATATCAATGTTTTAAATATCAGACCGACCCATTCAATCGAGAACCAGACTCATGATTAGTTCAATCGGTCTAAAAAAACCGTTACTCGGTAAAAACTGGGAAAACCGGTTTGAACTGGGTTAGATTGGTCAGGTCATTGAACTGAGTCCAATTTTGAAAAACCGTTCAGTTTATTTGAATCACTTAGATTTTTTATTTTTGTGAAAAAAGAAATTCGTCTTTTAAATTAAAAAAACAAAACAAAAAATCTTTTTAAGTTTAACTTTAACAACAAAAACCTATATTTCACTCAAACACTTATTTTACTTAATCCGCAAAACACCCGTAGTTGATTAGGTGATCCATATGATATTTGAGGCTTCAATTTATATTATGAAGACTTGTCTTTGTTGTTGATTTTAATATATTTATCATAGATATTGAGTATTTGTGGATTTTTACTTTATAAGTTACGATGTTTTGAAATTTTTATAAATTTTATATATTTTATTATTTATTTATTGAACACTTTGCCCATAGTTCAATTAGTTGAACCAATTAAACTATAACCTAGTGGTTTCGTCAGCTCGATCTCAATTAAAATATTGCTATATATATATATATATATTATGAGTCTGGAATACAAGGATTTTTTATTTATTTATAATTTTTTACCATCTTTTCTATCTAAATCTTTTTATTCAAAGTTGGAATCTTTTCGTTGACCCAATTATTGATTACTTCCACTTTGTATACATCACTGTTGTTTTAGTTGGGTGTTGTAATATTTTTACTCTTGAGAACCTCGCGGGTATCAAGACGAAATAAAGAGGAAGAATACCTATTTGTTTTTACTCTATATAAAATTTGGTGAAGAGAGGTGAAGAAGCTTAGTGAAGGAGAGGAAATTTAGGAATTCTTACCTTTATTTTGACTTATTTATTTATTCATTTATTTGTTTTTGAGAGTTTTTTTTGTCAAAATATTCATTTTTTTCAAAAACTTTACGAAATTGCCTTATTTTTTTGGGCCAAACTGCAGGTCGCTACGGGGGGTGCAACCTCCTGAAGAGGGTTTTTTTCAGGCCCAATGGGAGGTCGCTGGCTGGGAGTGCGACCTCCTACTGGAGTTTTTTTTTTTTGTCTTTTTTTGTTTTTTTTTTAAAGTTTTTTAATAATTAATTAATAATAATAATAATAATAATAATAAAAATCAAACATTAATAATAATAATAATTAATAAATAATAATAATATTAATATAATACATTAGTAAATAATAATAATAATTAATTAATAAATAAATAAAAATACATTAATAAATTATTATTAATATTATTAATTAGTTATAAATATTAATAATAATAATAGTTATTTTTATCATAAATAATACATTAATAATAAAAAATAAATAATACTTATAATAATAATAATAATCATAATAATAATAATTATTATTATTATTATTATTATTATTTTAAATGATGATAATTAAAAATAATTAAAAATATAAAATTATATTAAAATTTTAAAGAAAATACATTAAAAAAAACACATGAAATAAAATGAAACAAAATACAAAATACATTAAATAAAATGAAACAAAATACATTAAACTATTGATGTCCACATAAATGACCTCCAGTTCCACATCTAGGATGTCGTCGAACTCGTCTAACTCTTTGAACGAGTTGAGGTTCTTACGGTTCATCCTGATCATTATCCTCGATGTAAGTCATAGGTGGATTTGAACCACTACCACCTGCTTCCATGAAATTTTGAGGCTGAGGATTATACATGGAGTCAAACACAGCATAAGCCGACTCAGGAGTTGTGCACTGAGTTCCAAACAAATTATAGAAAAGCCCACTATCTGTCGGATAACCGGGGGTAGGCATTTCTGGTATCGGCGGAACGTAATATTGAGTCAGTGGTGGATCATAAGATGGACCTTCTGGTATCGGCGTAACGTAATATTGTGTTGTGTTTTGTTGTTGTGAGGTGGATTGGGAGGTCGACGTCACAGAAGGATACGACGGTGGTTGCAATCGGGGATCACGGAGATATTGTTCGACAGATATAAATAATTTGGTGTGCTGTCTAAACCAAATCATATATTCTGTAGTATGACATAAAAGACTTTCCACGATCTTACCTTGCAACACGTAATTGTGACGCTCATTCCAATGTTTAATTTCATCCCTCCAAACCCAGTTCCAATTATCATCAACCTTATGATACATTTTCATATCCTCTGGTGGTTGTGGTATTTCTTGATGGAATCCAAATTGAAGTGTGACTCTATCTGTATGATGTTTTTCAACGATATGATAGCAATGCAGATAGGTACATGCAGTCCAAGTGACCACCTCTTCTTCAGAAACTTCATGATGGAACATGGGATAAGGTCTCCAATAGAACTGATATTTATAAAAACAAGTTAAGTTAATTATAACAAGTATAAAAAATAAAATATTTAAAAAATTCAAATAAAAGGGAATAAATATATTACTTCGTGAACCATCATGTGATCAATTGTTTTTCGATATTCTTCTATGTCGTTATGAGGAACTTTACCGAAATTTAGACCACCTGAATTAAATCTATCGAATATATTAAAAATAAAAAATATAATAAAATTAGTAATATATTAAGCAATTGTTTTAAAAAAAAAGGAAAAAATAATATAAAATTTATTTGCAAATAGTTAGTTACCTATGTGCAAGTGGAAATATCCATGGATTGGGTGATTCTAGAGCCACACAAGACAAACGATACCATGCCCAATTTTGCAACAAAAGTGCACATCCACCCATAGACATGACACCAGGTTTAGTTGCTTGACATAGTTCTCTGTACAGTGTAGCTAAAACGGCTGAGCCCCAACTATAAGTGAGGAAGGGGGTGCTATTTATAGGTCGCAGGCCTAGGCCACAAGTCAGCACTAAGATGCGTGTGCTTCAGGGGTCGCTCCCCCAGGATGCGACGTTTTCAGGGGGTCGCTCCCCCAGGCTGCGACCTGCAGCGTGATAAGGCCTGGTCCATCTGGACCGTTTAATAAAGGGTTATCAACGGTTGTAAATTATCCTGATCCAATCCTTGTATGTAGTTTTCAACCAATAGGATCATGACTTTTAAAGATTGAATCTCGTCTGTTGAAAAAAAATTATCAATGGATGTAAATGATCCAATCCTTGTGAGTAACTTTCAACCAATAGGATCATGGCTTTTAAAGATTGAATCTCGTTCGTTGAAAAAAAATTATCAACAGATGTAAATGATCCAATCCTTGTGAGTAAATTTCAACCAATAGGATCATGGCTTTTAAAGATTGAATCTCGTCCGTTGAAAAAAAATATCAACGGATGTAAATGATCCAATCCTTGTGAGTAAATTTCAACCAATGAAATCATCACCACACCTTCTATAAATAGAAAACAAACCAACACTATCTCAACACACCATCCATCTCAATATACCTACTATCTCACTATATCTCACCACACTTTCTATCTCACCATTTCATACTTAAGAAATTACTTGCTCATGGTTGCTCAACAAGTAATTTGTATTGTTTATTACAATGGTTCAATTGTTGATGGAGTTGAAGGTAAAACATTCGTAAGTGATTACAAAAAGGCGTTCAAAGTACATTCGGGAAGCAACTTTACTCGTCTAAAGAATGTCATTAAAAAAAGTTACACCTCGATGAGGGAGTCACGATAACTGATATAGTTTATCGACACCTTGTGTTCTTTGGTGAAAATACAACAAGGTTTGAACTGATGAAGGTTTGCGACGACGAAGATGTTGAGTTGATGTTTGATGTTTATGCACAATGGTCACAACTCAACACCATCGAGTTATATGTTACCTTTCAATCTGGTCCTCCATCAGCAAACATTTTTCAACCCTCGACCTCAAACATACCTTATCAACCCGACTTATATTCTCCATCACAACACTATGAACCATCACAACACTATGAACAATCACAACACTATGAACGATACTCTACCCAAATAGAACAATCTCATTCGGAAAGTGATCAACTCCATCATCAATCTCCTCCGACAAATCCACAATGCGGTCTTCCCATTAATGTCTTATATAATATCAACGAGGAACAATTAAGTGATTCTAGTGAAGAGGATGAAACATACTTCGATGAATCATTTGGTAATTCTGACAATGACATTGATGTTGATGAAGATATGGAAGCAGAAGATCAACATATACTACTTGAATTTGATCCACCATCTCACTTGAAGAGCATCAATATAGATAGTCAAGTGCGTTCAAGTGATTTTGATCACTTGTTCATTAACGACGTCCCAACTTCAGATGGAACTCTTGCAGTTGGAATGAAGTTTCAAAACAAAGATGAATGCGTACATGCAATCAAACGTTACCATTTAAAACAATCACTAAATTTTAAGGTACACAAATCAGATTTAGAAAGGTATGTTATTTATTGTTCAAGTCCAAATTGTTTGTTTAGATGCAAAGCTTCAAAACGCAAAAAAAGTGAATTGTGGGTGATCGGTAAATTGAATGTGCCTCATACATGCACAAATTCTGCATTGTCACATGATCATACGAAACTCGATTCTAACATGATATGTACAAGCGTAATGGAAGTTGTGAAAGTGGATCCTTCAATCAAAGTGAAGGTCATTATTGCTGAGATGCGGGCTTTACACAACTACACAGTTAGTTATAGAAAAGCCTGGGTAGGAAAAAATAAAGCGATCGAACACATTTATGGCAATGGGGAAGAGTCTTACAATCAACTCCCACAATGGTTATTGGTTATGCAAACGTTTGCTCCAGGAACCAAAGTTGAAATGGAAATCATCCCAACTTATCACGAGAATACTTTGATAAGTGGGATAAGGATATTTCATAGATTATTTTGGGCTTTCGTTCCGTGCATATCTGCGTTTAAATTCTGCAAACCAATAGTACAAGTTGATGGGACTTGGTTGTACGGCAAGTACAAGGGAACTCTACTGGTAGTAGTTACACAGGATGGGAACGACAAAGTAATTCTTATTGCTTATGCTCTTGTGGAAGGTGAGACAAAAGAGGGTTGGAGTTTCTTTTTGAGAAATTTGAGAAAATACGTCAAGATCCTCCGAACAATGGGTGGCAAAATCCTCCGTCAAAGCATATGTTCTGTGTCCAACATATTTCACAAAATTTTGCAAGGGATTTTAAGGACAATGCTTTGAAGAAAAAAGCTGTTTCTATGGGTAATAGTTTCATTCTTAATTTTTACAATTAGTGTAATTTTGAATAATTTCATTCTTAATTTATATAATTTTCTACTGTTTCAATACAGGTTACTCGATCAATGAGCCTATATATCGATACTACCGCAGAGAAATCGGCATAGAAAACTCGGATGCTTTGAAATGTTAGACAACATACCTCGACAAGATTGGATTCAAGCATTCGATGGAGGTAGCATGTTGGGGTCAGATGACAACTAACCTTGCGGAGTCGATCAATGCAGTATTAAAAGGCACACGCAACCTTCCCATCACTGCTTTGGTCCAATCAACTTATTTTAAATCAAGGACGCTGTTTCCAACCATGGGAAAACAACACGCAGCAATTTTAGCTTCTAGTCAGGTATACACAGAAACTTGCATAAATTTTATGAAATTGGAAATAAGAAAATCCAATAGTCATAGAGTGGATAGTTTTGATCGGAGCAACCATACTTTCATGATCCACGAGACAGTAGTTCCAAAGGAAGGGCGACCAATTGGTTACTTCAATGTAAACCTTCCTAACAAGTGGTGCGATTGTGGGAAATATCAAGCTAAACATATGCCTAGTTCACATGTCATAGCAGCATGTTCTAGCATAAAATATGATTATTTGAGCCTTATACCTGATGTGTACAAGGAGGAAACGGTACTAAAAGTCTACGACGAAGCGTTCCCACCTATACCAAACAAAGGATATTGGCCAGAATATCAAGGTGTTAAGGTGTGTCACAATCCACTAATGCGGAGAGTTAAGAAAGGTCGCCCAAAGAACAAACGCATTAGAATAGAAATGGACACCACATAAACAGTACAAAGAAAATGCGGATTATATCGGGTTTCTGGTCATACTAGGAAACGTTGTCCAAACGTTGCAGGAACATCTACTCAAATTTAATGTATTTTGTATTTTTTTAATTTTATTTCATGTATTTTTTTTAATGTATTTTCTTTAAAGTTTTAATATAATTTTCTATTTTTAATTATTTTTAATTATCATCATTTAAAATAATAATAATAATCATAATAATAATAATTATAAGTATTATTTATTTTTTATTATTAATGTATTATTTATAATAAAAATAACTATTATTATTATTATTTATAACTAATTAATAATATTAATAATAATTTTTTAATGTATTATTATTATTATTTATTAATGTATTGTTATTTATTTATTAATTATTATTATTATTATTTACTAATGTATTATTATTAATATTATTATTATTTATTAATTATTATTATTATTAATGTATTATTTTTATTATTATTATTATAATTAATTAATTATTAAAAAACTTTAAAAAAGCAGA
Source organism: Cicer chorassanicum (assembly GCA_037974735.1). Classification (NCBI taxonomy): domain Eukaryota; kingdom Viridiplantae; phylum Streptophyta; class Magnoliopsida; order Fabales; family Fabaceae; genus Cicer; species Cicer chorassanicum. The sequence continues at coordinate 69,866,437 of JBBPBP010009779.1, forward strand.
AAAAGACAAAAAAAAAAAAAAAACCTAGTAGGAGGTCGCACCCCCGTAGCAACCTACATCTTGGCCCAAAAAGTAGGACAATTTGGTAAAACTTTTTGAAAAGGTGGCAATATGGTAAAATTTTTGAAAAAAAGGGATATTTTGGCCAAAAAAAAATTCATTCGCAATAACGAGTATACTCATCAACACAAGTATGTCGTGTATTATGTTGTGCCACATTATAGATTAAAAATTATGTTTCTTTTTTATTTTTATTTATTGTAGGGTAAAATATAAAAAATTATTTTATATGAACTTAAATAAAATTTGAATTTAGTGTTCTAGTTTTTTGTATATAGATTCTTTATTTTTTTATAAGTCATATATTGACAATAAAATTCATTATATTTGATGCGATATTAATGAATTCGTTATGTTCATTTTTTATTTATATTAATCAATTTATCTTAGATTTTATGACTAATATAATGATAATGAATTCTATTATATTTGAAGTGATCAACATGTTTTTATATGACAAGATCTCATTCAACAATCATCTCAACAAGAGAGATTTTGTTGAGATGAGAGTAAGGGCGAACAATTGTTGGTAAAAAAGATTCTTATGAAAAATAATATGAATTTTTTGTTTTTCTTCACAAATTTTAGAGACCAATGAATAATAAGAGTAGGAGGGTTGATAAACAAAATATTTTGTTATCTAGGGTTCTAATTTTAAGGGGGTGTATTGAATTGAGATTTTAAAAGACTTTTATACATAAAAAAGTTATGTAGATTTTAAAAGGTGATGTAAGATTTTAAAGGACTTATAAGAGTTCTGTAGATTTTAAAAGACTCTTTTTAAATAACATAAAAAAGTATTGTAGATTTTAAAAGGCTATTTTTTTATATGATTTCAAATAACTTATTTAATTTTTTAAGAAATACTCAAAGTTTCAAGAGTGAAAGAAACTAAATAAGAAAGAAAATAAATAGTTGAATAACTAATGTAAAATCAAAACAATTTTTTTAAGATACTTAAAGTTATCTTAATCCTCATTATCTTCTTAGTTAAAATTTTCAATGATATTGAGAAGGTTACTAACTCATTTTTATTTTAAGGATCATTGCCATGATACACATTATTTTGTAGATTATATATGTCAAATTGGAGTATGACACAAGATGAGAGGAATATTACGATGAGAGGGTGAAAAAGTTAAATCTCGATCACACTATGTATGGCTGTATGGTCAAGATTTAACTCTCTGACTCTTTCAATTGATATGCGCCATATATATATATATATATATATAATATGAGTATGAGTATATGTAAAAAAAAAACAATAATCTTACTCGTGTGAATGAATGAGTAAAAGGAGAAATGAGAGAGATAGAGGGAGTTGTAAATACATTAAAGAACTAAGGAGAGAGAATGGGAAAAGTGAGAAACAAGAGAGGAAAGGATAAAGAGAGATGAGAAATGACGTAGGTGCATGTATATATAGAGAGAGATGAGAATGGACGAACGAAATAAGAAATGAGAATTCATAGAAATCTCATGTGGTAGAGAAATACTTTTTTTTACTAAAAATTCACTAAAAAAGTCTAATAAAATCCAACGAAATCCTTTATACCAAACAATTCATTAAAATTTGAAAGTTTTGAATCTTACAATACTTTTTATAAGTTGTAAAAAGTCTTGATTAAATATTAATAGATTTCTTCACTTTAATTAAAAAATTCAAACAATCTAAATTGAATACCCTAAGACTTATTTTAATTACATTAAAATCTTAATTGAATACTTCAACACTTTTCCATCACAATTTTTTTTTAAAAATACTTTCAAATCTTAATTAAATACATCCCATTTATTTAGTATAAAGATAAAAAAATGTCTATCATGTTTTGTACATATTCAACCATAAGGACCCAACAATTTATAAATTTAGAATTTAAGATTTAGAGTTTAAGAAAAGACATTGAACCACTCAAATTTTGACATTTTTTTACTATATAATTTTTTATACTACATTTTTTTACACTACAAGAAAATATACGGATTGCGGAAGTTAAAAAGATAGTCTATGGCAGTTACAAATGCCACAATTTGGCATATGCTCCAATTGTCGTAGATTTGTTTGTCGTTAGGCTCTTTAGCGTGCATGGAAAATTCACGGAGGTTTTGAATCGCCTCCAAACAAATTTTGTGGCAATTATAACCGTCTTTAAACAAACTTTTTTGTTCCCAAGTTGCAACGGCTTGTAACCACCTATTGTAATTTTTGCGACGGGTAAAATCCGTATTTTTGCGAAGGATGGTGAAGTTGGTGGAGAAATGTTTCGTAAAATATTTTGTTGTTCCTCGTCACTAGCTTGAGGCGCTGTATAGATTTGATGAGGCACATTTGTGGAATAGCCAACATTTTGAAAAGAAGCACTTGGAATGCTGGAACACGAAAAAAACGTGGTTTTGAAAAGCTTTCAGGTAAATGTATCACTGAGGGGAGTCTTGAGGTTCTTTCAAGGTCAACAGTACTAATGGAGGAACCAACATCATATCGTATTGCAGTGGAAGCTCTTGAAAAGCTTAATTTTACCCTTTTGTCATTGTGCTGGATAATATCCCTCAAATGTCTGTTTGGTTTTGATTGTTCAGGAGACTTGGGTTTAACCGCTCCTTCAAGTATCCATTCTTCAGGAAGATCTATGTTCTTCCAAAGGATGGTTTTTCGAATAAAAGTGTTTGCTTTTGATAAATCGGTTTGTAAAAATAGGGTCTCACCTTTTTTAATTTCAATTTTTTTTGTTGCCGTAAAGGCTGAGAACATAGCTTTGTAATGTACTCTATAAATGATTGCTACAGAAATAGATTCTGGTAGCATTTTGTAATTATGAGTTTTGATTTGTAGAGCAAGAGATTTTAATATGTTTGGGTCTTTTAGAGACAATGGAAAATCTGGATAACATTCAAAAGAAATTGGTCCTTGACATAAACTATATTCAATTGAACTTATAATTGAATCTTGAAAGCTCAATAACCTTACATCTCGTAAGACACAAAAGATTGATGTGTTTAATCCTTCCCTAGTTAAATGTTTGATGCCAACCTGGACAAGACCTATGTGTATAAAATTATATTTCCTGTCACGGTGTTTTTGCAAAGTTTTTTGAGAAAGAAGATTTATAGTCTTAAAAGGGTTTGTTAAAGGGACATCCCTTTCTTCTGTTTTGATTATGAAATCGGTTTTGAGAAGATTTTTGAAAAAGCCAGATTCATAAACCTGATCCTTTTTAATATTTGGGATTTGCCAATTATTAATGGATTTTTAAAAATCTTCAATAGTAATTTCTTCACTATTGATAGGTTCCTTTTGTCCTGAGTAGTTTTGGGTAGAAGAACTTGAAAAAGAAGAAGTTCTACAAAATAAGTTACTCATATTAAAGAAATTTTGTTTTTTAATTTGAAAAAACTTTCAAAGGATTCACTGCCCTAAACGCATATTCCTTACGTCCGCTTAACACGGTACTTACTACCCAGAAACTATCATTTTTCAAATTAAAATATCAAAATATTTTTAATTATGTATAACTGATTTTATATAACTTATACCCTAACTGATTATATATATATATTTTAAAATTAAGTTTTACTTGTATATGGGTCAAACCCATAAAACACATTTTACTCCTTTATTTTATTTTTTAAAAATAAAACCAACAATTATCAAAACTAATTTTTTTAACACAACTTCATTACTAAAGTATTACTAATTTTTTAAAACTAATATTTATAAAAAATAATTAAAGTAATTACTATTTTTAAATACATTAATAACAAAAACTCTCATATTCACAATAATAACTACAATTATTACTATAATATTTTACAAAATAATCACATAAAAATACTCCCATC
>JBBPBP010009779.1:69878010-69907394 GCA_037974735.1 Cicer chorassanicum
TATACTTGAAAAAATTGTGATTTCTCTATCTATCACAATTGAAGAATGACTCATTATCATAAAAATGTAAATAATTTATGAAGTAATTTTATATACTTGAAAAAATTGTGATTTCTCTATCTATCACAATAGAGTTTGTTTGATTCAAATCCCAAAAACTCTATTTTAGTATTTTAAAATTTAAAAACTAAATAATTTGTTTGTATTACTTGTTTTTAAAAACTGTTTTCTAAAACTATTTTTAATATTATATTTTTTAAAACTAAAAAAGCAAAACAGATAGATGGTGTTTTACTTTTTATTTTTCAGTTTTTTTAATTCTCTAGTCAAAGACTGTTTTAAAAAATTAAAGTTGCAAACAAATTTTTTTAAATTTTCTTTTTAAAAACAATTTTTTATTTTATTTTTTTATACGAGTGCTACAGTGAGATTCGAACATGACTGGTTGAGGTCAGGGTAAGAAGAGAACGGATTATTTTAACCAACCTTAAAACAAGGATAAGAAAATACGGCTGGAATTGATTATTTAAATTTTTTGATTATCTTATCATATCCTGCATCAAAAAAAGATAGCAGGAATAGGATACCTCTATCATATCGTCTCTCGTTATCGTGTCAATCAAACTGGCCCTAAGAGTACATATGAAAATAATTTGAATAATTTATTTAATTACTTCAAAACCTTGGTTCAATATTTTTTTTACATAAATGATAATTTTATTAAAGAAAATCTGACATCAAATCAAAAGCTAAAATAACAAAAAAATACAAGATGTAGTGTCTTCAATTCACATGTAATCTATAAGATAAAGAGCATTTTTATAATAACGCGTCACTTCAATCAAAATATTGGAGACTCTCATATCTTCTCTTTTTGCCTCCTTTAATTAACAAGTTTTTCCAATAAAATAATTATTTTTTCCTTTTCAATTTTTTTCCATTTCAAATATTTCCTCACCTTTCTTCCATTTTTTTTTTCCAAAATATCTTTCTCTTTGAGCTCTTCTTACTAAAATCTGACATCCCTTCTAAATAGATAGGTTCATCGGAAGTTGGGTGCTTGACCTTATAATTAAAGTATGCGCTTACACGGAAAGTAAAGCTAGTAACTTTGGATGTCGGAAGTTGAATATTTGTCTTTAAAATTAAACGTAGTTATAATAAAAGACAAATATATATAATAAATAAATAGTTGTGATTGATAGTAAATATAAAAATTAATATATATATATATATATATATATATATATATATATTAAATCTATTTAAAATATGATTTTTTGTTAATCATTTTAGCTTGTTTAATTTTAAATGTGTTTTTGTTTAAACAATTTAATATATAAATTTTTAATATAAGTTATATTTGATAATGTATTTATAATTTTGATATACTTAAATATTATCGTGACAACGTGTCACACATTTCAAAATCAAAACGAATGATTATTGGATTGACGAGTTGTATAAAATCTGTTGAAGGACACCTGTATTTTTTATTTTTTCAAAAAGACAAAAATTAATTTATTCATGAAACTGTTATGCTACCAAGTAATGTCTCCAAAAATATTGATAACTGACGTGACAAAAAAAATGTATAAAGAGTTGATTAAGTAGTTAAGATGAAAAATTAAAGAGTGAATTGATAAGACGAATCTTATCCTCACAATAAATATTAATATTAGTCGTTAAAAAAAATTAAATATCAAAAAATAATAAAATTCATTTTCAATTTAAGATTTCTTTGTTTAAGATTTTTAAAAATTCTAATTTTATATTTTTAAAAGTAATTTTTATAATAATTTATTCAAAACTAATAGAAGTTGTTTTAATTCATTTATTACCGATTAAAAAAAGTAATATTGTGTTGAAAGTGGAAAAGAACGAACGAAGGCAAATTCGCCTGCTAGTGAAAAGAAGACGCAATTAGTTAAATCTTTGTCTGTTGTGATTCATTCACATTTATATTTTAAAAGGGGACTTTCTTTCTTTATTTTTTCTTTTTTATGAAGACTTTTTATCTTTTATGTATTGTCACTAAGGTTGTGCATGGTTGATTGTTTTAAAAAAACTAAATCATATCCAATTTAAAATCAATATATGGATTTAGATTTATAACTAAATCCATTATTTGGTTTAAAATCGATTATAAAACCAATCGTAAAATTAGTTATGATTAAATAATCGATTTTTAATTAAACAACTGGTTTCGAAAAATTTAATTTTAAAATCGATTTTTTAATTTTTGCCGATAAAAAATTATTTACAATTTTTTTTTTCAGTAAATTTTTTTAAAATTTTTTGAGAAAAAATTTGATTTAAATTTTTCTGAGGAAAAAAAATTTTATTTTTTTCCAATATTTTTTCGAAAAACATAAATTTAAAAAAAATCTCAAAATTAACAAAATATTAGGGCTATGAGCACTTTCCTTAAGCCCACAAAAAATAATGAAATAATGAGACGGGACTTTAAAAAAAATATTTTAATAGAGGCCTAATATTATGGGCTTAAATGAAGTTAGTAATATCTCAATGAAGTTAGTAAGGATTTTTGGGAGTTGAGTGGATAAAAACCAGATAAAAACCAAATCCAAATATAAAACATAAGTGGGTATCCAACCAATTCATAAATAAACCGGATTATAACCATATGATTTTAATGAGATATTTAAAATGGATTTGGATCCGATTTTGGATTTGGGCTTCATAATCGGATTTTTTGCACAACCCTAATTGCAATCCGACATTGTTGTTCATTTGCTCTTGCAATAGATAAATTATTACTCCCTCGATCTCTTTTATTTGTCATTTTTATTTTTATTTTTTTAAATTATTTGTCATTCCATAATATTAATACAATAATAATTATTTTTTTATTGATGTAATTTTATTTGTTGTATATCAACTGTCAAATTTTCCAACTAACTGTAATTAACAAGAGTATTTACATAAATAAAATTAATTTTATCATTAAAACCAACAAAGCTAATTATTTTTTAAGAACCACACACAACTCAAATTAATATAATTAGTAATAACACAAAAAACATTAGAATTTAATATTAAATGTGTTTTTCTTCAAAGACACGTTAATTACCATTAGATCAAACAACCATCACATTAAGTCATATTTAATTTAAATTTAATTTGTTAATTACATGAGTCACATTAATAGATTATTACCTATAGTATTTTTCTCTTTCATTTATAATTGTTTAATTTGTATAAAATGAATAAAAATCTCAATTATTTGAAGACCTAGCTAGTAGATAGAAAGTCTTCATAAAAAAAAAAGAAAAAAATAGATAGAAAGTCAGCTTAGAATAGAATATTGCGAAGTGGGCTTCTTCCGCGTTATTGCGAAGCCCTTCGTTATTATAAAACCAACACACATACGTACATATCCTTAATGAAAACAACAACAAATTTCAAACAGTGACGTGTCTTTCATTATTTCAAGGTATATATCTCATCTCCTGTTTTCTCTTTCTACACTTTAATTTGTTTTGTTGCTATGGTTACTTTTCAGACATTATTTCTTTTGAAAAAAAAAATCAGGTGTTGTTCAATTAATAAATATTTTTTATATACTTTGAATTTTAATATATATATTTAAATAATATTATGTCTAAACTATTTTAATAATCTATCGTTATTATTTATAAAAAATAATTGTTTACATTAGTCACTAACTTCATTAATTGTTTACATTAGTGAAATTATTAATGATCTATCTCCTTAAAATTATGGCAGAAAACTAGTAACATGGCTAACCCAAACAAACCACAAGACTCATTGTCATGGTTCAGCAAATCTACCAGCAAACCCAACAATTCAGTAATTAGTAGAGCGATGGATACTGTAACACAAGTTTGGAACAGTGCATCTTTAAATAGCTTTCAAACTTCAATGAATAATGCTGTATACACTAAACCAGCGTCCATATATGAAAGTGTTACTAGCTCTTTCTCCCGTGTAAGCTCACAGGTTAAGACGACTATGTATCAAACTTCCGGTGTACCCAACAATGATCATAACGTAAAAGAACTTGTCGAAACAGACGAGGAACCAGATTTGAGTAGTGAGGAGAAGAGAAAGCAAAAAGAAAGAAGGAAAGGGAGAGATCGATCGTGAAATACCACAAAGCCAACTAAAGTTCCTTATACTGAAAAAGAAAAGAAGAAATGGAGAAAGTAAATTGTTTAGTTTATTTCTTTTAATTTAAAGTTTATTATAGAGTTATTTTGAAGAAACGTATCTTTGATAACATAAGGTGTTTGCACTTTTATTTTTATGATTACCAGCTATTTTGTGTAGTTTTATTTTGTTTTGTTGGTTTAGTGCAATGCTGAATTTTAATAAATAAAAAAAAAACAATATAATTCATGTGCAGTATTTTAATAATATATGGAGTTGTAAATGTTTAAATAGAGTTAAATTAATTACAAATGAAAGCTAACTTCCAATAGCTACAATTTTTGTAAACTGAAACAACGAAGAAGAATGCGCGATTTAGGTTTTTAAAGAAGAAGACAGAAACATTTGAAAATAATTTTAGGTTGAAAAATGTTATAATTTAATCATATTTTGATTTTTTTTTTGTTAAAAAATGGTTATATGTTTTAACGGCATTTCAATTTTTGTAACAAAAATTAAATATAAGGACTATTTTAAAATGAAACTATATTTACAGGAATGTTAACCAAACAAAAAAACTTACAAGGACCAAAATCAATTTTTTTTTAATTGTCAGACCCAAAGACATATTTAAGCCTCTTTTTTAATGTAAAATAACCATATCATGGATAATTTACACCTTGTATTTATGTCCTATTATGACTAATGACATAATGGTAGTTGACATTTGATTTATAAATACTTAGAACATGTGATAACTAGAACTCACATTGTTGTAATGAGAATTAAAATATTTAATAATAACAACCTATAAGTACCTTCTAGAGGATATCTCTAATTCCATATGAGTATATTAGTTTGAGTTTATATAACATGAGATATTGTAACATAAGAGATGAAAGAGTGGTTTTCAAACTTTATACATATCTTGTAAAATTCAGAGATAAATTGCGACAATGTCAATCCCAACTTTAAAAAGTCACTTGCAACCTAGCTATTTGCAGCTTTCATAACATTTAAAATCATATTCTTTTAATTAATCACAAAAAAGATTTTTTTTTCTCTTCGCTTGTATAATTTCAACGTCTGATGTATATAGCTTGTTTGTTTTCTACTTGATCTTTCTAATTTTCTTTTTGTCTTGTATGTTTCTATTACTTTCTTAATTTTATGTTTTAAAAAATAAATAGGATTATGTAATATAGTCTAACTTAGTTACTTGTTAGATTAAATTAATTTGTTGATTGTTAAAAGTGTTTGTCATGTATAATAACGATAAGTATACTTTATGATGTCTTATTTTAGAATAACCCGATCGTGAAAGAATAAAATCCAAGCGAACAACTCTATAATGCCAAAGATATTGACTAATCCTACTCTAGCTTGCCTAAGCCCCAGAGTGTCTCCTTAGCCGCAATTGATGTGAGTAATCCATTCTGCCTAAGTCCTCGAGTGCTCCTTGGCAACATTTGAGGCGAGTATGCTATAGTAAAAATTTATTACTATACGACGTTAGTCATTTTGTCTTACTTGAGTGATGATTGCGAATATAAATATTAAAAATGCTTTTAAATTATCAAATATTTTGATTTATTTAAATAGATATAATTAGTATCCAAGGATCGTTTAAATTGTTATATAGTGTGTAAATTTTATCTAGGGATGTAAAGAGTATGATTGTTGTTGTGTTTGTTTAGTACTTTTGTTGAGGTCAAAGATTAAAATTTAGAAAATTTTGAGAACAAAATTTTAGAAGGTGAGAAGAGTGTAACACCTCAACTTTCTTTGTCTAAAGTATTATCAATACCTCTTTATTATTATTACTATTATTGTTATTATTAGAATTAAATAAATGCTCTAATTCCTTATAAAATGGCATGATATCATAATTTAGTGATAACATAACCTATTAGAAATGTGAATGGTAAATGTTTAATAAACTTTAGTATTTTTTTTATTCTATTTAGGCTCATTATTATAGTTAGTAGAATAATTATAATAATAAGAATAATTAGTTTTATGTCTGTATGATTTAGGATAAGGTATAATTAATTTGCATAAGTAGAAATTTGAGTGACTAATAACTATTAAAATATTTTTGAGGGCATAATAGAAGTGCATCCCACTTAGGAGGGATGTGCCTATCAATCTTCCAATATATAAACAACAAGGAAATAAAAATAAAAGAATAGAAATAGTGTGTGTGGATATACATTGTAAAACTAGAAAGAAGAGAAGAAAGGAAAAAAAAAGGGATTAAATAAAAATTAAGGCAAGAGTGCTCATATGGTGGAAAAATGCTAGGCCGTTGGAGATGCCAAGTAATTTGAACAAGAGTGCTCATAAGGCAAGAGTGCTCATGTTAGATCAGACATTATTAGAAGTAGATTAAAAGCCATGGAAAAAACCTTTAAAGCCTATTAAATTGGATAAATTTTTATAAATCAAAATGGTACTAATGATCAATTTTACAATTATTTTTTAGGGGATTTGAATACAGTACTTTGAGATTACGAGACTAAACTACTACTACTACCACCACCACTACTACTACTACCACTACTACTACTACTACCACTACCTACTACTACTACTACCACCTTACCTCGTGGTCGGGTTGGTGGGCTTGCGGGTTGGCCCACCAGTTTTTAATTTTTATTTTATTTTAACATTTTACAAAATAAATAATGCCAACGATATAATTAATGTATTACAAGTGTTCTTATATTTATACCGATGATATTAAAAAAAAACACTAATTTTAGTATTTTAGATGACAAATATTTGTTTCATATATGTTATTTGTAAATTAGTATATTTTAATTATTCTCTTTTTATTTATAAGATATAAAAAAGTATTCAATTTAACTAATGATTAATGAAAAATATTTATCTCCGTATAAATTTAATTGCATCTTTATTGACTCATTTTAAGTAATGAATATATTAAATTAAATTTATAATAAGTGAATTTACATTATGTAATTTGAACAAAAAAATTAAAATTTACATATTTAACAAACTATCAATATTCTAAAGTTGAAGCCTTCATACATTAGTCTTTTAGTTTGGATTGAATAAGTTAATCAGCCGATTTCAATCTTTTAGTTTGGTTGAATTAATAAAAAAGTTGAAAAAAAGCGGGACGAGTCAATTTAGGTAAATAAGTTCAAACGTAACATTTTGACTGCAACGTAAAGATGGATTATTGTTGAAACGTAAACACTAAACACGGTTCTATTTATCTATATGACTGCAACATTTTGATTAATAACTGCAACATTTTGATGAAAATTACCATATGCAAATAACAACCTGATAAGAGAACAAATTAGTCCTTGGTGCGAGATGAGTAATAAGTCTGCATAATAGTGAGAACCAAGAGCATAGCAGCTGCCACAATTCCTATGAATTTCCAAACCGTAGGTATATGGTCACGTATCAAAATATTGTACCAATTTCCCAAATAGTACACAACAATATCAAAAATTTGCCTCCATTGATGCCAAGCATTTATAGGATATTTTCTCAACACTTTAGTGACTTTCATACCCTTGTATTTATATTCATTCAACCTTCCACAAATTTCATTATAACTCAAATCCATGTGTTCAACACCCTTAGATATCGTGAGAAACAGAGTCAACAAATCTTGGTTACTTTTGTTTAACTCGTTTACAATAACCCCCTTTTCTTTAAGCAATTCAATGTCGTGCTCACAACATATCAAACCATCAAAGAAAAGCGCATAAGAAGTGTATTTGCATTGAATCCAAATTTTGCTTTGCTCCCAAGCAATCAAATTCCTCCACTTTACTTCTGTTGTTTCCTTAATATATAGCGGTGGAATACCCAACTCTCCTGAATCACTAAAACTTATATCAAAATCAAACCTATCAATAAATTTATGTTGATTTTGATTTGTGCTATTTAATTTTGGTCGAATCATTACCCCAGAAGCACGTAGCTTTGTAGCACAACGTAGTAATTCTATCTCCGCTTTTTTCCCTTCATGTTGTTGGTTTTGATCCACTGTGGACAAGTGCATCAAATGAAGTATATGAGCACCTCCCGAGCTATTAACCGAAGGGTAACCAAAAGCCTTACGAACAATATCAGCCACACGATGATCGTCTTTGATATCACTACCATCGGGAAATACCTTCCTATATAACTTCTTGAGAACAAGAAAAGGAATTTGATTTGCAAGCATTGTTACATCATTTAAAACGGACAACACCTTTTCCTCTGTTTTAAAGATTATGTCGTTGTTATAAGAAGTTGTTGTTGTATTCTTGGTATAATCTCCGAGCCTAATGAGAAGCTCCAATAGAAAACAACCATCTACTATCATGATTTTAGCAATTTCATGTTCTTCTATTTCTTCAATGATGTTGTTGCTTCCTCCACCATAGCTTGCACGAACAATTTTATCTAATTTGAGAATGTCGAAGCCGCATTCTCTTAACCTTAACTCTGATTTTCTATTTTGTTCTTGTATTGTTCCTTGTCGATCAAGAAACTCGCGCATGTAATGCCATTTTGGTTCTTCCATTAATTGAAGGAGTCTTGTGGTTCCTCTATGTAAAGGTCCAATGGATATATGTGTTGGTTTGTAAGCATCTTCATTAACTTCTCTAAGTTTGTCTGGAATGATGGAAATGCTACATGCTTGAACTTCTCCATGATTTAGAGACCCCAACATCACTTCAATGGGAACCATCCAACTAAAATCAGATTGCATCTTTAGCACAAACAGAAATTGGTTGGAGAAATGTGGATGAAATGAAGAGAAAATACAAAATATAAATAGAGAAAGATAATTGAGTATTAAAAACTAAGTATATGGGTAGCTTCTTTGTTTTTATATAAAAAAGAAAATTATGATAGAAGGATAGTGTCTCAGTCGAAGATATAAAAGGTGTCAAAATCCATTAAAAAAGAAAAAATCGAACTCACAATATATTAAATTCATTACGTATATTTTTACTATTATAATAAACCAATAGAGATTATATGTGTAGCTTCCTACTGTGTCTCGTGTTTGGGAGAGGATATAAATATCAAAATATGTCATGACAAAACAACCACTCACCCCAAATTAAAATAAGGTCAGAAATATATAGGTGGCTTAAGAATAAACAAGTTTATTTCCCTTTCACACATAACAACTTTATAATATACGACACTTTTGATCATATATTCTTAATTTTATGACTAAGTTGCAAGAATGAGTCTATGAATAATCAAGGGTGGTTTCATTTGTGAAAATATTGTTTATTTTTATTTTTAAATATATGTGTTAATTTTTATTTATTAATTATTGTTGTTTTGGATTTCGAAAAAATTTGAAAAAACAATTTATGCCACCGATAAGATTACTGGGATGAGTCGCGGACTAGGTCGCTCTCTTTAAGACGTTTCGAGGCATTGCCCAAAGGTGCAAGACAGACTATCAACCACGAAGTCCCCAGGATAAAACAGCCCAGATCACTGTACGGAGTTCTACTGCACTGCAGAAAACCGTTCGAATTACACCCTCAATATGGCCGTCTGACAACTACCACTCGTAATATGGCACGAAGGCCACTCAAGAAAAGAGAAGAAGTAGAAGTAAGAACGGGGGGAAGAAGAGAGAAAAGCCTCAGAATCGGAGTGCTTTTGGTGCGAGTTTTCAAGTGAGGAGAGTCCTAATTAACGCAACAATAAGAGATCAAACGCAAGCATTCAATTTTCAAAATTAATTAAATAATTTTTAATTAAAAAATAATAATACACCACAAGACCAAGACCAAGACCAAAGCCAAAGCCAAAGCCAAAGCCAAAGCCCAGGCCGAGCCGAGCCGGACGGACGGCGGCGGCGGCGCGCGCGCGCGTGTGTGGTGGTCAACTTTGCTTGCGTTCTCCCTCCTTCACAAAATTGGGGTACCCCTTGGGGCACACCCCAAGGTACATACCTCCACCTTATATACCCTTCCAAAGTGTGGTATCCCTCCTATGTGGGACTTCTCATTTTTTTCAATTCACAACCACACTAGTTCATTAATGTCACCATTAATACCAACAATTTCATCAATAATTATTCATCATTTCCAACAATCCCCCACTTGAATTTAAAAAAGAGAGGTTTCAGAAGTAGCGTCAAACGCTTCTATAAGATTGTGCATAAACAAAGGTGTCGCTTGACTTGAACCTTTGCATAGTAAGTAAGATTCAGATTCAACAAGAGTGACTCGTAGTCTTGAACTCTATCTCTAACATCAAACCCACACACAACCTTTTCATAGGGTGTATTCTCAAAAGCCCGTGCTTTTAAGGCCATGCACGTATATCCCAGTATAGTGAACGCTCTAGGAATTCTGCCTCGAAATTCCATAGGAAGCGGCCCCCACTTCCACATTCACATAGGTGAGTCTATCAAGAGTACTCATGTAGCTAGGTACTCCACTCCACATAGAGTATAGATCTCATTAAGAGTTTCTATTATCTCATCCTTAAATCGCTTCAGGAATCATGCTTCTCTCATAAATAAATAGCATGTTCATCTCATATCACTATGACTTGTTATTACCCATTGAACCTAATTCTTGGGATCTCCAGTCTTTTAGGTCGGGTTACCATCATAAGTGATTCATAGATCTATAGGCAATAGTCCCATCCTTTTGGATGTATTTAGGACTTTCTCTCTAGCTAATCCTTTCGTCAAAGGATCTGCTAAATTATCATCAGTGCGTACATGATCCACTAATACAGCTCCTTTAGAAAGTAATTCTCTAATTGTGCTGTGCTTACGACGTATTTGTCGTCTCTTACCGTTGTAATAACGGTTCTCAATTTTTGCAATAGCCGCGGTACTATCGCAGTGGATCAACACAGCTGGTAAAGGTCTTTCCCATAACGGGACCTCAACTAGCAAGCATCTCAACCAGCTTGCTTCTTCACTAGCAGTAGCTAGTGCTATCATTTCAGACTCCATAGTGGACTGAGCCAATATCGTATGTTTCTTCGATTTCCAAGATACTGCACCACCGGCTATACAGAAAATATAGCCACTGGTTGCTTTGGAATCATCCGATAAGGTGTTCCAATCAGCATCACTGTATCCTTCAAGAACAGCAGGAAATCTTCGATAGTGTAATCCGAGACTCATGGTCCTTTTAAGGTATCTCATGACTCTTTCAATAGCGTGCCAATGCTCCATACTAGGTCTACTAGTAAACCTGCACAACAATCCCACGACATAGGCAATGTCGGGTCTAGTACAATCAATGGCATACCTGAGGCTGCCAATGATGCTCGCATATTCAGTTTGTCTAACACTTTCACCAGTGTTCTTGAAAAGTTTCACACTTGGATCATATGGTGTGCAAGCAGGTTTACAGTCAAAGTAATTATATTTCTTTAGGATCTTTTCGATATAGTGAGATTGATCCAAAGAAATTCCCTCCTCTGACCTAGTAATCTTTATTCCAAGGATTACACTCGCTTCTCCGAGGTCTTTCATATCAAAGTTGTTACTCAACAGTGATTTCACGTTGTTGACGGCATGAATGTTTGAACCAAATATGAGTAAGTCGTCTACGTAGAGACATATGATAGTGCAAATGCCATTTTCAAACTTGTAATAAATACATTTGTCACTTTCATTCACTTTAAACTCATTCGACAAGATCAGGTTATCAAATTTTTCATGCCATTGTTTAGGAGCTTGTTTAAGACCATACAGAGATTTATCTAACTTACAGACCTTGCTTTCTTGCCCATGTATCACAAAACCTTCTGGTTGTTCCATATAGATTTCTTCTTCTAGGTCACCATTTAAAAAAGCTGTTTTTACATCCATCTGGTGTATCACCAGGTTATGAATTGCCGCAAGTGATATGAGCACCCTAATGGATGTTATTCTAGTGACAGGCGAAAAAGTGTCGAAGAAATCTATATTTTCTCTTTGTCTAAAACCTTTGGCTACAAGCCGTGCTTTGTATTTATCAATTGATCCATCGGGTTTAAGTTTCTTTTTCAAAATCCATTTACAACCTATAGGTTTGCAACCAGGAGGCAAGTCCACTAAGTGCCAGGTCTTGTTAGACTCTAGGGAATTCATTTCATCGTTGATAGCTTCTTGCCATAAATCTGCATCCAAAGATGACAATGCTTCCTTGAGATTTGCAGGATCTTCTTCCAAGTTATAGGCCATATATTCAGGTCCATAATCTTTAGCAACTCTCACTCTCTTACTCCTTCGAGTTTTTGTTTCGTCTTGTTTGTTGATTTCAGAGCTTCTTATCACAGGAGCTTGACTTGGTTCGCCGCCCCCACTATTTCTCGATTTGAAAGGAAATTTATTTTCATAGAAGTCAACATCATTTGATTCTATGATTACTTTAGCATTTAGGTCGTAAAACCTATAAGCTTTACTGTTTACCGCATACCCAATGAATACACATTCATAGGCTCTACTAGCGAGTTTAATTCGCTTGGGATCGGGGATTCTGACATAAGCCAGACAGCCCCAAGTTCGAAGATAAGACAAGTTGGGTTGTCTTTTCTTCATTATCTCATAGGGAGATGTTTTGTTTTTAGATTTAGGGATTCTATTTAGAACATAGCAAACAGTCAAAATAATTTCCCCCCACCAGTGAGATGCAGCACCAGAATTAAGCATAATAGCAACAACAAGTTCAGTAAGAGTTCTGTTCTTTCTTTCAGCTTTACCATTCATTTCAGGGGAATATGGAGCAGTAGTTTCATGTATAATTCCTTGCGTTTTATAAAACTCATTAAACAAACTAGAATCATACTCTGTTCCTCTATCACTACGAAATCTCTTAATCTTCTTATTAAATTGATTTTCAATTTCAGTTACAAATATCTTAAACATGTCAAGCGCTTCACTTTTATTTTTCATAAGGTATACAAAGGTATAGTCGGAACAGTCGTCAATAAAAGTTATAAAATAGCGCTTTCCATTTCTGGTTAAAGTCCCATCAAGTTCGCATATATCAGAATGTATTAAGTCTAAAGGTTCATATTCTCTAACTACTGATTTATGTGAACTTTTAGTTATTTTAGCTTGACTGCAAAAATCACATTTTTCAAAATCCTTTAGGGATAACTTTAGAATTAAGCCTAAGTTACTTAAATTCGAAATTACTCGTTTGTTCATATGACAAAGTCTAGCATGCCAAATATTAAAATCACACAACATGTAAGCAGAAGGAAACATTTTATTGATTTCAACATTTAATTTAAACATGCCATCAGTAGCGTACCCCTTCCCAACAAAAATACTATTTTTAGAAATAGTATACAAATCTGCCCCTATAGTCTGAGTAAACCCTGCCTTATTGAGAAGAAAACCAGAAACCAGATTCTTCCTTATTTCTGGAGTGTGCATGACATCTTTCAGAATTAAGGTCTTTCCTGATGTGAATGTTAGTTCCACATCTCCAATACCAGCAACATTAGTGGTGTGGGAATCTCCCAACAACACTTTCTTATCTTCAGCAGCAGTGTATGTTTTAAACATAGCACGATCATAACAGACATGGCGGGAGGCACCAGTGTCTATCCACCATCCATCTGATCCACCAACAAGGTTGATCTCAGTAATCATAGCAATGAATTGCTCTTCTGTCAAGTTAGCCTGATTAGCAAGGCCTGGCTTGTTCCTACACTTGCGTGCAATATGACCCTCTTTTCCACAGTGAAAACAGAGAAAAGGAGTAGGGCCATTTCTTGGAGGTGGTTGCTGCTTTGCAATTGGGGCCTTTGGATGGTTCCCATTCTTGTTGCTGTTCTTTGAAGGGCGATTCTGAATCTTTAGCTGTTTGCTGTTTGGCTTCATAACTGCTCCGATGAATTTCTTTTTCTTGTTGTTTGCCACAAGAAGAACTTCATCTTTCTGGTCTTGCTTACGGGATTCTTCCTCAATTCTAAGGCGAGTTATCAGACTTTCTAAAGAGAATTCTTTTGTTTTATGCCTGAGAGAATTTTTAAAATCTTTCCAAGCAGGGGGCAGTTTGTCAATAATAACAGCAATTTGAAACTGTTCATTAAGGGACATACCTTCAGAAATGATTTCGTGAGCAATTTTCTGGATTTCATGAGACTGAGCTTCCACGGATCTGTCATCTGTCATCTGATATTTGAGGTAGCGGCTAACAGCATACTTTTTGGCTCCAGCTTCCTCAGTATCATATTTCTTCTTCAGAGCTTCCCAAACCTGTCTAGCAGTATTGCTGTCTGAACTGTAGTAATCATACAGATCATCAGCAAGTCCATTTAGAATATAATTCTTACATAAGTAATCATTATGTTCCCATTGGGTTAATTCAGCAGCTTTCTTATCCTTTTCTGTTTGTTCAGCATTTTCTGGAACAACAGGAATGTCATCCTTCAGAACGTTGGCAAGGTTTTTCGTGGTTAGAAAAAATAACATCTTTTGTTGCCATCGTTTGAAGTGACTTCCTTCAAACCGAAACGGTTTGTTGTAGTCAGAAACAGAAGAACCTGACCCAGTAATTTCGTCGGTAGACATGGCAGTTCGAAAAAACGTCTTAAAATTGTTGTTTTGGATTTCGAAAAAATTTGAAAAAACAATTTATGCCACCGATAAGATTACTGGGATGAGTCGCGGACTAGGTCGCTCTCTTTAAGACGTTTCGAGGCACTGCCCAAAGGTGCAAGGCAGACTATCAACCACGAAGTCCCCAGGATAAAACAGCCCAGATCACTGTACGGAGTTCTACTGCACTGCAGAAAACCGTTCGAATTACACCCTCAATATGGCAGTCTGACGACTACCACTCGTAATATGGCACGAAGGCCACTCAAGAAAAGAGAAGAAGTAGAAGTAAGAACGGGGGGAAGAAGAGAGAAAAGCCTCAGAATCGGAGTGCTTTTGGTGCGAGTTTTCAAGTGAGGAGAGTCCTCTATTTATAGAGGAATTTCGTAACTGGATCAGAGAAATTGGTGGATCCATCAGAGTGCTCCTGTTGACCGATCCAAACCTGAATTTCTGCAAACGTGTGCTCCAAAACCGCTGCCCACCCAAAACGTGCGCCTTTGACTTCCTGAACTTGCGCTAGGGTTTTTGACTCTGAATAATGACCGGGCAAATGCAGTTACGTGGCACCTTGAGTCAGGGATTTGACCGGGCAAAAAGGAAGGACTGAAACAGATCATTAGGCAGATTCGGTGGAGGGCAGTTACGTAATTAACGCAACAATAAGAGATCAAACGCAAGCATTCAATTTTCAAAATTAATTAAATAATTTTTAATTAAAAAATAATAATACACCACAAGACCAAAGCCAAAGCCCAGGCGGCGCGCGCGCGCGCGTGTGTGGTGGTCAACTTTGCTTGCGTTCTCCCTCCTTCACAAAATTGGGGTACCCCTTGGGGCACACCCCAAGGTACATACCTCCACCTTATATACCCTTCCAAAGTGTGGTATCCCTCCTATGTGGGACTTCTCATTTTTTTCAATTCACAACCACACTAATTCATTAATGTCACCATTAATACCAACAATTTCATCAATAATTATTTATCATTTCCAACAATTATATATAAAAGTATTTTTATAATTTTCAAAAATCTATTTCAAGAATCTCTCGTTAAAATAAAAGAGATATATATTGTCAAAAATAAAAACACAATAATTTAACGAAATAATTTAATTAAATATTTAAACCAAAACCATGTGTTGAACCACAACAGGATATGAGCATAATAATAAAAAAGAAGACACTAGTTCGTAGTCATAAAAAAGCTATTTAAGTCAATTCGTACTTTCTCAAATTTAATTTCAGTGTAACTTCCCACTCTGTCCAAAATAAAAGCAAATGAATGACAATTTTATATTTGTTTTTTTGTTGTTGTCGCAAATAAGAATTTTCAAAAGCTGACTTGGAGTCTTCTCTATATGAATATATAAAAGTGATAAACTGAATGCAATCATTTATAACAATTTGGTGATAGACTTAATATTATTATTGATAGACTTTGTACCAAAATAATAATAATTAGTGAGACTAAATGTAACTATTTATAGTAATTTTTATATACAATCTTTTACACGAGAATCATCATTAAGATATGCATATTATTAATTTTTGGAGTCATGTAAGTAAGAAAAAAATAATGTTCAAAATCATCAAATTTTTTATTTAAATTTTAAATTCAAAGATTATACTGTTGAGTATGACAGATCCACGTGTTATTGTTATTGATGATGATTTACATCTAATAATTGTTCATGACCAAGAGATATTGAAGAGTTTAGATTTGTTTAAAGATAGAGATGCTAGACAAGCACAACGTTCTAACGAAGTGTTTTTCACATAGATAATTTCTAAAAAAAAAATATGCACAAGAAAGTTTATTATATGATTTTGGTCCAGCCAAAATACTTGCATGATAATATTTTTTTGACAGTTCATCTACTTGTAGGATAATTTTTTTTGAGAGTTCATCTTTCCTTTTTGTTGTCCAAGATTAGATTTATGTCTCTCAATTTTGTTTATTATTCTATTTTTAATAAATTGTTAACTTAAAAAATGTAGTAAATTCGTTATAGACTTTGTAGAATAATTGATAAACCGTAAAAAAATAAAATAAAAACTAATGATAGATTTCATGATATGGACTTTGCAATGAAAGAAGGCACGTTCCGTACCAAGCCAAATGAAGAGGGCCCACAAGAGAATAATTTTGTTAGCACGGATCCGGGAATTTCGGTGCCAAGGAGGGGGATGAGAAAACGCATGACTACCTCAAGACTGCAGGACTACGTATACCCGTGATTTAGTATTTAAGGAAGGATGACAGTAGCAATAGGGGTGTGGATTGTGAGAATTGTCTCTTCTTCCTTCTCCGTCTTACTCTATTTCTCATAATACCTCAGTGTACCTTGTTCTTCCTTCTAGAATCATTTTCAGAAGTGATTTCATAAAAAAAATCCATTCCAGTATTTCCTTTTTAATTTTAGCACATTACATTTGGTGCTTTCATTAAACCATGGCAGAAAACACGAGGATGAAAGAGCTAAGTTCCGACGTCAAGCGCAACGTTGAAGCGATCGCAAAACTATCCAACGATATCCACGAGCAGATGGCACGGTTGGGAATCGCAAACTCCGCTCGTTTTGAACAGCTAGAGGCAATGCAGATGAACACCGAAAGCAAGTTTTCGCAGATCACATTCGCGCTTGATTTGTTACTGAATCAGAGCCCACAACGAAGTAACCATGGTGCTGGTAACTCAAGCAAACAATCCTTTCAGGTGAGAAACATTAAACTGGAATTTCCGCGTTTTGATGGCAGCAATGTGCTAGAATGGATATTTCGTGCTGAGCAATTTTTTGATTATTATGATACCCCGGATCCAGACCGGTTAACTATTGCTTCCGTGCACTTAGACAAGGACGTAGTCCCTTGGCTCCAGATGATGCAGCGTTCTCACCCTTTTCATTCTTGGGTTGAGTTCACACGCGCCCTAGAACTGGATTTTGGACCATCTATCTATGAGTGTCCAAGGGCAACGTTATTCAAGTTGCAACAAACGGGTACTGTCGCTGACTATTACCTCCATTTTACTTCCTTGGCTAATTGTGTTTATGGCTTGAGTAATGATGCTTTGGTGGACTGTTTCATCAGTGGTTTAAATACTGAAATCAAAAGAGATGTGATGATCCACACACCTATTTCGATCGTGAAAGCGGTGTCCCTTGCTAAGGTTTATGAAGATAAGTATGCCTCCTCCCTCAAGCCACAACTCCAAACTCTTACACCCACAGAACTCCCTTCAATTCAGATAAACCAGACCAATATCAAAAACCAACACACACCCCTCTCCTCCCCACTCCACCAACAAGACCCATGAACCCAAACCAAAAAAACCCTAATATAAAATGCATTTCCCCAGCTGAAATGCAATTAAGACGAGAAAAAGGTCTCTGTTATTGGTGTGATGAGAAATTTTCTCTAACCCATAAATGTCCAAACCGTCAAGTCATGATGTTGCAAATTGATGACAACGAAGAGGAGATTCTCCAGGATCCAGATAACCATCAGCTGCATATGAAATTACAGAACACTGAACTTCCCACAAATGACCACCATCTTTCCCTGAATGCAATGAAAGGGACCAGCAACATGGGTATCTTGCGGTTCACAGGCCAAATTGGACATATCAGTGCACAGGTCTTAGTCGATGGGAGAAGTTCCGACAATTTTTTGCAACCTCGCATTGCAGAATTCCTCAAACTGCCGATATAACCAGGACCATGTGTCAAAGTTCTGGTGGGAAATGGTCAAACTATGACTGCCGAGGGAATAGTCCCCAACTTGACGATCACCGTACAAGGCCATAACTTAATCGTACCAGTTCTATTATTACCGGTGGCAGGTGCAGATATTATTTTGGGTGCTTCTTGGTTGGCTACACTAGGTCCTCACATAGCTGATTATGCAGCCTTAACACTTAAATTTTTCTGCCAAGGAAAATTCATAACACTGCAAGGGGAGAAAGAGGCTTCACCCAAACTGTCTCAATTCCATCATTTTAAACGAATGTTGAATATTGACGCCATAGCTGAATCCTTCACAGTCCAACAACTTCAATCATCTACAGAGGCAAATATTTTAACAGACCGGCCACAAGAAATAGCTCCTGAAATTGTCAAATTGCTGCACTCATACAGTTCAGTATTCCAGATTCCAACTTCACTACCACCCATTCGAAACCAGAATCATGTTATTCCTCTGACGGAGGGTGCTAAACCAGTCAAAATCAAACCTTACAGATATCCTCATAGCCAAAAGGAGCAAATTGAGAAGATGGTGCATGACATGCTAGACCAAGGCATTATACAACCTAGTACTAGCCCTTTTTCGTCACCAATCATTGTCGTGAAAAAGAAAGATGGTAGCTGGCATTTTTGCGTTTAGTATAGGGCCTTAAATGCTGTGACCATAAAGGATGGTTTTTCTATGCCGACTGTAGATGAATTGTTAGATGAGTTATTTGGTGCAAAATTCTTTTCCAAATTGGACTTAAGATCAGGCTATCATCAAATCTTGGTACAACCAGAAGATAGGCATAAAACAGCTTTTAGAACACACCATGGCCATTATGAATGGTTGGTCATGCCCTTCGGCTTAACCAATGCTCCTGCAACATTCCAGACATTGATGAATCAAATTTTTCAGGAGGCCCTGCGAAAATATGTGCTAGTCTTCTTTGATGACATACTCATCTATAGCCCGACATGGCAGGACCATTTGACACATTTGGAAAACGTGTTAAGTGTTATTCAACAACATGTCCTGTTTGTGAAGTTATCCAAGTGTTCGTTTGGTGTTTTAGAAATTGAATACTTGGGTCATATAGTTTCTGGGCAAGGTGTATCTATGGAGAGTAGTAAGGTTCAAGCGATTCTTAATTGGCCAACCCCAACAAATGTGAAACAATTGAGAGGATTTTTGGGTCTCGCCGGCTACTATAGACGCTTTATTCATGCATATGCTAGACTTGCTGCTCCTTTAACTGAATTACTTAAAAAAGATGGATACTTATGGACTGATGCCACTGAAATAACATTCTCCAAGCTGAAAGAGGCTATGATATCAGCACTTGTTCTTGGATTACCAAATTTCAAACAATCTTTTATCTTGGAAACAGATGCCTCAGGTGTAGGGATAGGTGCAGTGTCGCACCAAAATGGCCACCCAATTGCTTATTTCTCTAAGAAACTTGCACCCCGCACACAAAAGAAGCAAGCTTATTTTCGAGAAATGTTGGCCATAGTTGAAGCAATTGCCAAGTTCAGGCACTATTTACTAGGCCATCGTTTTGTTATCAGAACTGATCAGAAGAGTTTGAGAAGTCTGATGGATCAAAGTTTGCAGACCCCAGAGCAACAACAATGGCTCCATCGTTTCTTGGGATATGACTTCACAATCGAGTATAAGCCAGGAAAAGAAAATGTGGCTGCTGATGCACTTTCTAGAGTATTGTATCTTTCATGGTCAGAACCGACGAATTCAATTGTGGCAACATTGAAGGAAGCATTATAGCGAGACCCAAAGTTGCAAGCAGTCATGCGACAATGTCTGGAGCAGCCATTATCACACCCAAACTACTCAGTGAATGGTGACTTATTATATTGGAAAGACAGAATTGTAGTCCTAGAGAGGTGGATCTTATCCACCAACTTTTGCAGGAATTTCATAGCTCACCAATTGGAGGACACTCGGGGATCACAAGAACAATGGTACGTGTGGCACAACAATTTTATTGGCCAGATATGAAGCAGGAGGTGCACAAATTCGTCCAATCTTGTGCTATTTGTCAAAAGGCTAAAGCTTTACACACCAAGCCGGCGGGATTATTGCAGCCACTACCTATACCTTCTCAGGTATGGGAGGACATAGCAATGGATTTTATAACAGGGTTCCCCAATTCCTATGGTTTCAATACCATCATGGTAGTTGTAGACCGTTTGACAAAATATGGTCATTTCATAGCGCTCAAGGGTAACTACACTAGCAAGTCTGTGGCCGAGCTCTTTATGGCACATATTGTTAAGTTGCATGGCATGCCCAAGTCCATCGTGTCTGACAGAGACAAAGTTTTTACTAGTAATTTCTGGAGGAATTTGTTTCAACTGCAGGGTACCACGTTAGCCATGAGCTCCGCCTATCATCCCCAATCTGATGGCCAGTCCGAAGTAGTGAACAAGTATTTGGAAATGTTCCTTCGATGCTTCACTTTTAACAATCCAACAAATTGGTACAAAGCTTTGAGCTAGGCAGAATTGTGGTACAACACATCCTTTCATACTAGTATTGGCATGTCTCCATTTAAAGCATTATATGAGAGAGATCCACCTATATTGGTTCGATATAACCCGCAAGCATCAGATCCTATTACCTGCAAGAACAATTACTCAACAGAGATAACATCCTACAGCAATTGAAACAACATTTGGAAAGAGCTCAACTATACATGAAAAACCAAGCTGACAAGAAAAGGACTGAGATGTCTTTCACAGTAAGAGATTTGGTCCTAGTCAAGCTGCAGCCGTATAGGCAACACTCAATCACTTTAAGAAGAAATCAGAAGCTGGGAATGAGATATTTTGGACCATTTCCAATTATGGCTAAAATAGGTAATGTGGCTTATAAGTTGCAGCTGCCAAATGACGCACGAATCCACCCAATTTTTCACATTTCTCAAATGAAGCCATTTAAAGGTGTTCCTCAGGATCAATACATGCCTTTACCCCTGACGACAACTGCTACAGGTCCAATTATTGCACCAATGACCATTCTGCAAACCAGAACTATCAGGTAGGGGTCACAAACTGTACCACAGATACTTGTACAGTGGGAGAACACCACACCAACCGAAGCTACATGGGAGAACTTCCAGGACATGTTAGACAGCTTCCCTAACCTCAACCTTGAGGACAAGGTTGTCATTGATGGGGATGGTATTGCAATGAAAGAAGGCACGTTCCGTACCAAGCCAAATGAAGAGGGCCCACAAGAGAATAATTCTGTTAGCACGGATCCGGGAATTTCGGTGCCAAGGAGGGGGATGAGAAAACGCATGACTACCTCAAGACTGCAGGACTACGTATACCCGTGATTTAGTATTTAAGGAAGGATGACAGTAGCAATAGGGGTGTGGATTGTGAGAATTGTCTCTTCTTCCTTCTCCCTCTTACTCTATTTCTCATAATACCTCAGTGTACCTTGTTCTTCCTTCTAGAATCATTTTCAGAAGTGATTTAATAAATAAATCCATTCTAGTATTTCCTTTTTAATTTTAACACATTACAGACTTTTATTTTATGAGTAATGATTTCGTGATATAGACTTTGTAGAATTATTTATATACTTTGTAATAAAAAATTAAAAATAATTAGTGATAAACTAAATATAATCATTATAACAATTTTTTGGTGATATAGACTTTATACCAAAAAACCATAAGAATTAGTGATAGACTACAATTTCGTGGAAGAATACATGGGTTTATCTATATTTTATTTTATTTATTAAAAAAATTATAAAAATAATAAAGTGATCAAAGTTTATCTTAAATTTAGTAAAATAATAAAAGTTTATCATATATATATGAAAAACTAGTAGCTCCATCCGGGTTATTGTGAAGCAACTCGCTTATTATAAAAACATGCAAATACATACTATTAAACAAACAACAAATTGCTTCAAAGTGGATCTTCATGCCTAAGTTGTGAAAACAAATTGCTCACAAGACGTTTCAAGGTTTAACTTTTGTTTTTATCCAACTCAATAAAAAACATTGCATTTAATAACACGGGCTCCATTAGGACAATACATCCCAGCCGTTCCCATAATTCATCGGTGGATAAAATGATGGACTCAATTCGGGACTTCAAACCTTCAACTATTGACTTTAAAGAAAGTATAGATAAGGATATTGGTTCCATAAGATCAACGGTCTTATCTTCCTTCAAAAACTCTATTGATTATGGTTCTAGCGTTGATGACTTAATCAATAGTATTCGACCGACCAATAAATAAGGAACACATTCCGTGTCTCTGTCAAAGAAATATTTGTCATGTCAAGAAAAAATTGAGCTATTAATTCAAAATCATGTCTTGCAACCATTTGTGAGAACTAAGTATTTCTTTTGGGTGCTAGCCAATGTCAATGGACAAAATATGTTTAAACCTTCTTTTATCTTCTTTATTTTATTTTGTATTGTAATAGTTGTGTTAAGAAATTTTTTTCCTTTATTGTTTATTTTGTGTGTGTGGTTTGCAAACTTGAATAAGCTAGGAAGTTACATATCCGGCTGTAATTTGAAAAAGTAGAAAATTCTTATCACTACATCTAAACATTCAAAATTGTCTATGAATATAAAATCAAAATGTCCAATACATACTAAATTATTAAAGATAGTGAATGTATACACAATCGTGACAAATATATATATAACTATGATAAGTAATAAAGGATAAATAAATGTCATTCTCACCAGAATTAATTACACTTAAATCATAAATATTCCTAAATTAGTTAGTTTAATCGGTCAAAATCTCAAGTAAAACAATAATCTTCAAAAACAAGTGACACAATATTTTTCAGTGATATTAAGTCCTCACCAACATTAGTTAGTTTAATCAGATTGAAACCTTTATTAAGTCCTCACCAACGTTTACAACATCCCTCTAATCTAGCAACCATTGTTGCATTTGGATTTTCTTTTTATTTCCTTTATTGTTTGTTAGATATTTATTTTGTGTGTGTAATTTTCAAACTTGTGTAAGTTAGAAAATAACAATTCACCTGCATTTGACAATTTAAAAAAAAAAAAAAAGGATGAGGAGATGGTACCCGAGTTAAAGATTAAAAAAAATCTTATAATTTATTGAACACTTACAAAATAATTTAAATTTATTTTTCTTTCGATTACACTAATGTTGGATATTTGACAAGTTTTAATTAGATATAATTTATTAACTAACACTTTGAAAAAATGAGCGAGTGTAAGTTGGAAAATATTTATGACTACTTTAATTAATCAAAATTCATTTAAAAATAACTTTAAATCATTCGTAGTTATGAAGACAATGACTAACTTTTCGCCAAAGTTAATAACCATTTTCAAGATGTTATCTTGAAATTCTCCATGGATGTCAAATACCAAATTGGCAGAGATAAGAATAAATAATATGCAATCGTGACAAAAACACACAATCATAATAAGTAATAAAATGTAGATAAAGATTTTTTCACCAAGATTAATTATGATTAAATTAAAAATATTAACATATTTTAGTTTCATTAGGTAAAATTCCAAGTAACAAGTTACCCTAATATTTGGATGATTATAACCGTAAGATAAATTAGATAAAATTTGTTATTGGCACTGTTCTTTATCAATTAATTTAATTGGTTTTGCAAATGCGGCCTGATTCTTCAAAATTGGATGTATAATAGCTTTTCAGTACTTAACATGACTTTCATTTGAAAAATCTATCACTCCAATATTTAGACACTATATCCCTGTATTTATATTCAATTTAAATTTTGTCCTTCACTTTATTTATAAAAAATATTCGGTAAGAGAAATATATTATAAAAAAAATTCCAAAATTTTCGCACTTAAAAACATAAAAAAAAAAAAAAAGTAAAAAGTAAAAATACTAGTATCGATAATCTCACACTACCTTCAATGTTGTACGAAAAACCCATAAAACAATTTAGTAGCATTCCAATGTGTGTGGGCCATGCTAATGCTAACAATAATATTTTGACAAATTATTTACATTTAATGTCGTGTTTGAATCTCACACCCAATATTGATTTGATGTCATTTCTGTCTATTTTGAGTTAGAAACGTTTGAGTTTCATGAGTTATTTTTGGATTTGAGGTTGAGTTCGAAGATTATGGGTTTGATAAATTTTTCTGATTTTTTTGGATTGAAGGAGTGATGAATTTCTGAATTTGAATGATGAAGATGAATGATGTAGGTGATGAAGATGATACATTTATTAATTTTTATTTTAAAAAAATTCTTTAAAGAAAATTAAAGAATAGATTCCTTGATTCACAAGGGAATTATGGGTTTGAAATTTTATGAATTTGAAGTTGTAAGTTATAGATTTGATAGTTATGGGTTTGAAGATGATAAGTTTTATGAATTTTCTGGATTTTAGATTTAATGAGATAAAAAAAAATTATAGATTTATAAAATGCGTGAGATGAAAATGACAAAATTTAACTTTTTTTAACAGAAATGATCAATTTAACTAAAACAAATATAGTTAAAGAATCACAATGGAACGAAAAATAACATAGGAACAAAAGTGAAATAAAAAAATAAGTTAATAGATTAAAAGAGTAATTTATCCAATTAATTATGCATTCCTCCAAATTTTTCAACATTTCAAACAATTCGGCATTCCGAATGTTTTTTATTTTAAAAATTTTGGAACATAAATTTATTGTGAAAATTTTATTTTTATATGAATTATAAATTCTGAATATTTTTAAAAATAAAATATTAGAAACCTAAAATATATTCTGAATTTTTTAAATGAATAAAAAAAATTAAGAAAATATATTCCAAAAATTTAAAACTAAAAGTATCCGGAATATTAAAAAAATTAATTAATTTGTTCTATAAAAAAAAACATGCTGGAGCGTTAAGTTGTTGAATAGTTTCGAGAGTTGTGTGGTTGCCCGACACTAACCTTCCCAATTCAATAATTTCAATAAATATTATTCTAAATTTTTGTAGGTTTTCAAAATTTCGGTATCCGAATTTTTCTATTTTAAAAATATCGAAAGTTATGAATTACTTTTTTATTCTAAATATTTTAATAAAATAATAAAAGAATTATTTTATAATTTTAATAAATTTAAAGGTATGAAAAGATTAAGTGTTGAAGTGTGAATCGATTTTGTTTTATGTTTAAAATGAAACAAATATTACAAAAAATATTTTTAAATAAAAGCATTCGATCTTCTCACGGGTTTTACTCTAGGTAATGTACACAACAGTTGTTTGAATACAAAATTAAAGAGCGTAAAATTTCATAAAAGTTCATATTAAGAAGATAACACTTAAATATGTTCAGTTTTCTGAAATAGCAGTTAATATGAAATAGAATGAGGACATGCAAGGGTGAATGTTTATTGTAGTACATAAACATGTAAATACATGAATAAAAGTTCTATGTGCTGCAAATTTTCAACGTCGTTGCCACTAAATCTAACTCAAATGGTTGATCCGCATTGTTTATAAATCTTAGTACTTAACTTCAATATTTACTGTACTTTCTAACACACATTTTTTAATCCATTCTTTTTATTTAAAATTTACATATGACTTACCAAATCATATGGGTCTCATGTAAATTTAATAAAATTCATGTGAACTTTAACCAATTAAAAATAATATTTCGAAGAATATAGGTTAAAGAACGTGTTGTTAGCATTATTCTTTAGTTAAGAGAGTGTCTTCCGCAACTTGTGCTTGCTTTGTGCAAGCAGCTGGCGCCCTTTCTCGGCTATCACATCGGCTTGAAGCATCAAGAGTGCGCCACTATGAGCCATTTTCCCAGCCAACTCAATCTCATGTTCTGATTTTCTCAAAAGCTTCAAAATATAAGCTGCATCGGATATTTCAATAGCCTCATCAATTGAGAATGTCTTATGATTCTTTGACAAATTTTTCAACCGTTTCTTAATGCTTCTCAAATTGGCTTCAACTTCATCATATATCACTCCATTTTTGGGTCGGTTGGATAGTTTCTCTTCTGCCTTTAGACTCAATGACTTGAGGTCAATTTCAATCCCACTTTGCTCCAAAAAAAATTCTTCTATGTAAATATACATATGTATAAACAAAAATGATTATGTTGATCCATTTTTTGAACCATATATGAAAATTGAAAAATAGGCTTGGTCTAGAGATAGAAAGACTTACTAAACTATTGTTTTTATTTTTTTTACTTTTAAAATATTGAAAAGTAGGCTAAAATATTGTTTTGTATTTTCACATATATTTAAGCCAAATTAAAAGTAATTAATCATAATTAACCTGGTTCCACATGCTTTGTTTTGTTGGGTGTTCCACTATAGTTGTATGTATTTTGTCTTCTACTTTGCAACAAATTGGGTGTATGTGTTCTGTTTTGGGAGTGACTGCGTGAGCAACTTCTACCTCTGCTTCGTGATGAACTTAAACTCCTTCTACTTCTTGATGAACTCTTTAATCTTGATCGACTATGTCTTCCATCTCTTATGCGTCCACGTAGACTTCGGCTGCAAATGTAATTAAGCATGATTTTAATTTGCGCCTAACCTCCCTTTTAGAAAAACTAATATCATCAAAGTGAGACCGGAGAAGGATTAGAAGAGTCTTAACATCTTCAAACAATTAATAATGAAAAAATGTAGTTAAAATTGTGATTCTGACGTATATGGTCAATTTGACAATAAGTTCACCAAGACTAACAAAATCATGTGGTAGATAAATACTTTTTCTATTAAAAATTTACTAAAAAGTCTAACAAAATCTAACGAAGTCTGTCGTAGAAAATAATCTATTATAATTTGAAAATTTTGAATACTACATACATTTTTGTAAGTTGTAAAAAAAAATTCTACAATTTACTTAAAAAATTCAAATTATTTTTGTTAGACACCTCAAAAAAATTTCATCATTAAATAACTTTTTAAAATTCCTTCAAATCCTTATTGGATATACCATTAAATATAATTTATAAACTGCGTAAACTTTTTTACAAAGACATATTATTAATTTTAAACTCAAGATATTTATATCCTCCAATAAAAATATAAAACTTAATCGTGTTTAAACTCTAACTCAATTATAAATACTGATATTATTATACTGGAATTCTTGCTCCGAGTTCGAATTTAAGACCCACACGAATTTACCATATAAAAACTTAACCTGTAGTCAGATCTCGTCTTTGCAGTTTCCTCAACTGATTGAGAAATGGTTTCCAACAAATTGTCAACGTTTGAACCGAAAGAGCCACTTCTTCTAGATCTGTTATCAAAAACAAACGAATTCAATGTTATTACTAACTAATTAGAAATAGCCAAGTTGAAGTAATAAAAGATTATAGTTACAACATTAGTTATTTCTAAAAACAAAAACAAAGACATCAATATTAGGTTTCTAAAGATCAATCGAATGATTCAAATTTTTATTTAAAAATAATCAAAATCAGATTTTTAAAACAAAACAACCGATCTTTATAAAGCTAACGGTAGATGCTCCAAATTAAACAAAATCCATTGTTTATATATGTTTCTAGTTTCTATCTGTATTTAAATAAATGTAAAAATATACCTGGTTCCACTGCGAGGCATATCAATTGTTCAACAAATTTGGAAGGAAGATTCACTTTTTAATTCCAATGTGTTCCTTAGGTATGGTTTGAAATGTTGGTGCTTGTTTAAGGACATTTATTTTCAGGTTATATATTAACAAGGAGGCTATATAATAATATGGATGGTGGATAAATATACAGTTAAAAATTATGCAAATTCAATTTCATTTTTTAAAAGAATAGGCAATTGAGTCGTCTTTCGTCAATAAGCTAATAAGCGAAAGGAACAAATTGGTTGGTCTCTGTAACACACTCTTTCCCACATGAGTTAATTAATTGAAATTCAAATGTCTCTCCATAAATTTAGACTTATGTTTTTAATACTTATAAAATTTTATCTTTTTTAAAATAAAAATATAAGTTTTAATTTTTACAAAATTATGGTACATTTTTAGTATTTGTTGTTAAGATAATATATATTTTTAATGAATATTATATTTTTAATGAATATTTTTATGCATGTTTATGACATTATAAAGAATTCATCTATAAATAATGAATTCTACAATGAGGTGGAAAATCAGAATACTTCACCAAAACGACGAACAGGCAAAATGTCGCATTAAAAGGAAAAAAATCACAAAAAACACAAAAGAAAAATTAAATAATGTAAAAATCACTTATTTAAATAAAAGAAAATAAAAAATAAATTAGAGTTGTGATTTCAAACTAAAATTTTTTTTTTTTAAGAAAAATAAAGAACCAATTAAAAGATAGGAGAGGAGCATAGAAGCGACTAATTTAATTAAAAGGACTAATTTAAATTTCAACAAATTAAAAATAGTGTGTTAAGCAGTTGGTAGCATGATTGTGCTTACATTATTTATATACATATATATACATATAGTTTTTAGCTTCAATCAAATTGTGCTTACATTATTTATATACATATACATAATGAGCGCTAAGCTGGTCAAATTGATTCGGCTATAGTTTTTAGCTTTTGAGGAAACTTTTGCATCCTCTACTCTTACAATACATACTTTTTAATTTTTAATAATTAAAGTTAAAGTCTGTTTGTTTTGTTTCATTTATTCAAAGGTGATTTCACCATTTTGAAACCTTCAATAATTAAAATTGTAGTTAATTTAATTGAATAAATAATTAATTTAGATCACATTTAAAATTATACTTAATTATGTATTTGAATTAATAATAATTTTAATTTTAATTTGAATTAATTATCTATATAACTAAATTAATCAATTTTTTTAACGGTATTTATAACCAAGTATCATAAATTTAGGAAAAAATGGTGTCTAGATTTCATTACCATATTAGAATAGAATACTCATGTTATATATTCTTGGGTT
>JBBPBP010009779.1:69932388-69955017 GCA_037974735.1 Cicer chorassanicum
TTTTTTTTAATATCTTCTAAATTGTGCTCTGCTACTGAAATTTTCTTTGAGTTTTGTAGCAATGGAAGATATTGAAGGTCTAATCTTTTTTGAGCTATTGACGTTATTTCTTAACATAAAAGCCTTGATAGAAAATTCATTACAAAAACAGTTGTTATACAACAACTACTCTTGAGATTTGATTTTTGTGGACTAGCGCATAAAAATGACAATTGTGAACCACATTCTTCTTGTTATTTTTGTGGAAATTGATTTCAACTCTCAACTTATAAGATATTTTAGTTGAATTCATGAAGTTTAATCAAGTTTCAATTGAAAGCTTTGAGA
The DNA here is from genome assembly GCA_037974735.1 of Cicer chorassanicum. Lineage (NCBI taxonomy): Eukaryota > Viridiplantae > Streptophyta > Magnoliopsida > Fabales > Fabaceae > Cicer > Cicer chorassanicum. The sequence goes on from JBBPBP010009779.1 coordinate 69,932,716, forward strand.
GTCAATGTGAGAGGATAGTTGAACAAGTTGTTGAGTTTGAGAAAATGAGTGAGAAGTAGAGATTGAAGATGACTTCATTGTTGTGGTAGAAGAAAATAAGCAAGAGGAACACATGAATAAGGAAGTAGAGTCAAAGTTGAGTCACAAAAAGTTCAATGTGACAATAAACATTGTGACTCAATTTTTGTTTTCTTGGTTTCAATTGAGGATGATCGCGAAGTCTAACAATCTAATTGCAGTGGATTTTGAGGAAACCTTCTTTATCTCAAATTAATGGATTTGCTCTCCAATAGAAGGAAACTAAAGGATAAGTTGTTTTTCTTATCATATCGGCCACCTTGAAAAGACGAATTAGGCGTCAAGCTACCGACGTTAAACAATTGCTTCTTGGGAGGCAACCCATGGTAGAAGTACCTTTTAAATTTTGTTATTAACTTTTGAAACATGTATGAAATATGATCCGTTGTCACACACGAGTCAAATACGAGTAATAAAACACAACGTAGGGGCAACAACTTGAGTCGTTTCGCAAGGAATTCTGATTATATTAACCGAATTTAGAATAATGAAATTAAAATGGGGGTTTCAAATTTAGGTTCAGACAAATTAAGAAAACGGATTACAATCACGTTGGAACAATGAATCCACTAATTCGAGAGAATTTCAGACCCATCACAAATTCTATCAACGAATTCAATTTTTAAATTGTGACTCTATTCCTATTTGACTATAGAATTGATCAAACAAATGTAATCAACCTATTAGAATTATGTTTCTTTGACTGAATTAAGCATCACAAAAATCAATGTATTATAGTTAACCATCAAGTGTCAAAAAACTACAATTTATTTAATTTAGAAATTGAATTCTGTCAAACTAATTTTATCAATTCTATTCTATTGAGATTCAAATTAAGCAATCATACTAACAATATAATTGAATTAAAAGAAATAGAATTAATATGAGAAATTAACATTATAAAATAAACCTCAAGGTCTTGATGAAATTCTGAAACAATAGATTAATTTGAGAAATTAGTCTTCCATCGAATATGTTATATTTATCCAAAAATAAGAAAACTTTGAGTATATGTATCTCTTTCTAAAAGTAGAACTGAACCCCCCTAAAAAAACAAAATATATAGTACTCAAATTTGGGCTCTAAAAACTATTGGGCCGATACTAAATTATTACAAAAAGCTTAGATCACGTAATCTGCAGTATAGACCGTGTAAAGTTCGAAATTGGACTTTTCTGCCAACATTAAAGTTGTAACTCTAATTTTTAGTTTTTCAACGTCTGGTTGCATGTGTTAATCCGATATCTAGACCTCAAATTATGGACTGCAGAGCGACCAATGATCAACATGCAAATAATAACATTAAAACTCAATTACGACCCAAAGTTTAGAAACATGCTAAAAAACTAATCTAGGCTATATAGAGCTTTCAAAATGTCACAATACAAAGTTAGAAACATGTGCAAAATGCATTGATCAAATTCTCCCACACTTAAGCTTTTTCACTTTGAGCAAAACAATGCATATGATTCCAAAGATTATCTAAATGCAAAGTGGTGCATAAAATGTTAATCCCAAGTTTCAAAGAATATGACAATCATGAATAGCTTTTCATTACAGCCAAAGCAAACAAGAGGACAAATTAACTAAATAATGCATCATAAGTGATATAGTCCTCACAGGATATAGAATTCTTTCAACCTCTTAAGTATTTGGGCTACTGTTTACACTCAAAGCACATCATGAAGCTAGCACTACCGTAGGCTTGATAAGCTTGTAACATCTATACTTGAAACACATGTACATAATGATCAAAAAGTCTTTATTAAGGTTGTAACAGGGCAAGGTAAGGGTGAGATTATCCTAAGGAGACTAGGGCTAAAAATCAAAGGGGATAAAAGAGTAATGATCGGGAGAAAAAAAGTAACATTGAAAGGTAACTCAACAAAAATACCAAAAATACCAATGACTTTTATTCTCACACTCACTTTGTTCACAACCATTTTCCTCATTTATTCTTTTTTTTACTACTATTCAGATTTAACCAAACAAGTTGAGTTGAGCACCTCCACACTTATTAAAGAAGAACTCCTTTATCCCCTGAGATTGGGTTAAATAATTGTTTTTCACTTTATGCTTGTAATGAGCTATATAACAAAGAATAAGATGAATAGGCTCAAATGGGCTTAAACAACAGATAATTACAAGGTAGGTTTATTTGGCCAGTAGCTTAACAAGAATCAAATGCCTAGATCATTTGAATATATGCATGAGGACAAGAGTCAAGTCAAGTTCTAGCGTAACTAGCAATCATGAGTGAGATCACACACAAGAAAAAATATGTGTTCCATCCATAATAAGGCTCAAAATCTCACAAAGGTTAATGACCTATCACAAATGATAAACAATTTAGTGTTCTAATCCAATCTATTGTACCAAGAATGTAGAGATACTATTCAATCATGCCACAAACCCAAAATAACTCACCACATTTGCAATCCGAAAATCTAATGATAAAGCATGCAGTGCAATTCACATTTTGTGTGTGTATATTTTTGTTTGTATTTTGAATAAAAGAAAATCCTACAACAAATAAAATCCTAAATGATATCCCCACACTTAAATTACACATTGTCTTCAATGAAAGTAACAAGTATAAAATAAGAGTAAGGAAAAGGAACGTTCTTTTCCAACTGCTCTGTAGGTGGACTTTTCGAAATAGAGTTCTTATATGGGAGCATCTTCAAGCACAAAGCTCTCATGAAATAGCTTGAAGCATTGTCCATTCACTTTGAAAACTTTATTGGTGTTTTCACTTTTTATTTCAACTGCACCATGAGGAAAAGTGTTAGTAAGAACATTAGGGCCAATCCACTTGGATCGCAGTTTCCCGACCGTAATTTTAAGGCAGGAGTTGAACAACAAAACTTTTTGGCCGATGGAGAATTCCTTCCTAGAAATCATCGTACCATGAAAGTGATTAGTTTTCTCCTTATTGATCTGATAGCTCTCATAGGCTTCTAGCCTAAGCTCTTCAAGTTGTTGCAATTGAAGCTTTCTCTCTAAACTTGCTTTCTCCATCTCAAGGTTACAGCTCTTGACCTCTCAATAAGCACGGTGCTCTATTTTGTAGACTGTTCTATGAGCCCAAAGATCTTTTTCTAGTTGGTGGCTCCAGTCCTTCCTGTTTGGTTGTACCATCTTTTCTAAAATCTGTTTGATTTCTTTGTTTGAGATTTCAGCTTGCCCATTAGTCTTGGTGTAACACCCCAAATTTTATAATAAACTATTTTATTAATTAAATATTATTTTAGACAATTAATCTGGTGTTAAAATTATTTTAGATATATGTTGATTAGTTTTATGATTAATTTTATTTATATGTGTGTTTTTTTTATGATGTGTTAATCTGTACATGTACATATTTGACTAAATGAGTGATGTAAATAATTAATATTATATTTTATTATTTTATATATTTTTCTAAAAATAATAGTATTTTAGTGTAAATATTTTAGAGAATAAGATTTAGGCGATTTTACGTGCATATGTGAGTTGGTAATTAACGTAATATTTTCTTGTGCGTTTGACTAAAATTAAATATGCACTTAATTATATTTATTTAATTCTAAATATATTTTAGTTTAATTATTTATTTTATAAATATTTATATTGGGATAGTAGTAATATTGTGTTTGATTTCCTTTATTTTTATATACTTGTTATGGCATTTGATTTTATATAATTTTATCATAATATAGTAATTAATATAAAGTGTTGATGTTATATTATTTATTTTGTTATTTTGAGTATTCTATAATGGTGGTAGTATTCGAGTGTTTTGAAAAACAGGTATAATTATAGTGATTATTTTGAATATGAGAGTTTCAATTGTTAGTAATATGTATTTTTTTTAAAAGTTAATTATTTTAATTACTCTAATTTATCATATATTTGTTATGAAATATTAGTAATGTTTTGAAAATTAAATGATGTTTGGAGGAGTCTTAAAAATGAGATTAAGTAACTATTAATTTTGTTTTAGCAAAATAAAAATAATAATAGTAAAACATAAAATAAATAAGGGGACCAATGGGCTTGACCCATGTATGTGAACCCTAATAAAATAAAAAAGGGAGCTACTTGTAGCCGCCGCCGTAGAAGAGAGAGGAAACACAACAACGCTATCGGTGGCACTAGTGATCGATAACTGTTCCAGAAAACTTTCACCATTTTTATTCAAATTTCAGTTTGTTGTTTCACTCATTTAGTTAGTCAATTAAACACACTTTCCCAAATTTTTAACAATCCCAATTTCTCTCTAAAATACCCGACTTCACCGTTTGTGGAATTCGTTATTTTGCATCGTTCTTCACCGTAAGCCCGATTTGAGTGAAACCAACGCCGAAACGATCGTGTGAAAAGTGGCTATATTATCCACTAATTGGTTTTCTAATTTATGGTAAGTTTCATTGAGCGAATTTCGAAATCAGTTTTTAGAGTGACTTCTCATAATTTACTTTTGACGCTTACCTATAAACTGTCGAGTTAGATCGATTGAAGGACAAAGAGGCAAATAACAAAGACTGTTTGCTCGTGGAATCGTATTCGCGCGTGAAAGTGTCGAAATATGGTAAGGGGTAAGAGAACGTTCGAATTCATGAGTATAATATATTGTGAGATGAACAAGAAAACCGTATTTCCCAACGATTCATTCGGGGCTCGCTACGTATGACATTATCCCTTTAAGGGGTAAATTAACTAATGTGTAAATATGAAATTGTGAGAATAAAATGTGGAATATAAATATTTATAAGGTGTTGATTGATTTAATTTCGTTAAATGCGTGCTATTTGATATTGTTGTGATATTGAGTGTCGAATGAATTTTATGTATACGTTTGATTAGATGGGGTTATGTGATGTGATAATAAAAGGTGAATTCATTTTGATAAGTTTATGTGATTATGATTATGTATAATTAATAATAATGATGTTATAAATTTGTGATATGTCTATGTGATGATGTATGATTGATGATAGTGATGCTATAAAATTGTGATGAGTTTATGTGATGAGATATGATTAATGATAGTGATGTTGTGAATTTGAGATGAGAATATTGAAGTAACCCCATAGTTGGTGAAATAGTTGTGATTCCAATTTGTGTTTGAGATGACGATCTTAATGGAGTATCATAGGCCAACGAGTGGGAAAAATAAATATTGAGAATCTTTGAGGTGGAGATTATTTTTTCATTATATAGGTAAGGCCTGATAAGCCTAGTGATATCGAGAAAGAAAAATTGAATGACTCTGATCCTAGCGGCCTGCTGTTGAGCCTGAAGGCAATATTGTTAGACCTTGGAGGTATTCGGGTGGGGAATTCCTTGGTGACTTGAAGTTAGCACTCCAAATGTCGGGAGCTACCATGCAACACACGTTTACGTCGACTGTCGCGTATATGTGTCTCGGATTGAGTTGAGGGGATCTATGAGGATAGGGCCATTTTGAATTGTCCATCTACCGGGATGGTGGCATAGTATCAAGCCTCCTAACAAAGTACTTCAGAGTTAGAATGGTACCACATTGTGAAGTAGAGTCTAAGCTCATGCGTAACATTGTATTTTATTGTGATTTTTTTGTTGTGATTATTAAGTATCGTGTGAGATAATAATTTCTCTTAGACGATTTGATGTTATAGTGAAATATATTGATTTTCCTTGAGTGATTTTGACTTTTTAATGTGATGTTTTTCTTGAGGAATGTTTGTGTAATGATACGGTTCTATTATGATTGTTTGTGTGTTCTTCTTACTTGTATTATACTATCAACATGATTTCGAAACTCACCTCCTTCGTTGTTTGTGTTTGACTGGCTTGACCCTACGTTTGGGAAATCGCAGTTATTACATGTTAATGAGTCTTGAAGTTCAAGTTTGGAGAAACCCCGTTCTGATAGGTGATATCAGGAATAGGAGTTATAATTTAATTTTACTTTTAATTATTTAATTAGAAACGACTTTTTGTATCAAAACCTTATAAGTATTATTAAGTTTTTGGAATTAAATTAAGAAATTTTAGTTAAATAGTTTATTGAGATTTCCCTATTTTATAGGAGAAAAAAAAGTTTAAAGCGGTCCTCTTGATTTTTGAGTAACGTGTTATCTTAAATTAGTTATAAAAGTTTTATTTTCTTGGAAACAAATTGTCTTTATCTGCTGCGAGTTTTGTTCAAAAAAATCTAGTATAAATAATTTTATATATATATATATATATATATATATATATATATATATATATATATATATATATATATATATATATATATATATATATATGTTATTTTGGAGTTTAGGGTGTCACACTTGGGATGATAAGGTGTAGAAACTCAATGCACAACCCCATATATCCGAAGCAAAGCTGTGCAATTGCAAAAATGAGTGTCTTGATCACTTATGATGGCTTGGGGTATTCCAAACTTGTAGAAAATATTTAACCTGACAAAACCTCCAACAACTTTAGAATCATTAGTCCTAGTGGGTATTGCCTCCACCCACTTTGAAACATAATCAACAACAAGTAGAATGTAGACAAAACCAAAAGATTCAAGGAAAGGGCCCATAAAGTAAATGCCCCACACATCAAATACTTCACATAAAAGCATAGGTTGTTGATGCATCTCACTCATACGAGTGATTCCTATTCTTGCTTTTTGACACTATTTACAAGTTCGGTAAGTCTCAAAAGCATCTTTAAACAAAGTGGGTCAAAAGAAACCCGAGTCTAAGACTTTTCTTGCTATTCGTTAAGGACTAAAATGTCCCCTTTCCTAAGAGGCATGACAAAAATGAAGAATGGATTAAGCTTTATGGTGGGAGACACATCGCCTAATCACCTGGTCACTACAAAATTTCCACATATATGGATCATCCCACACATAGTATTTGGCATCACTTTTGAGTTTGTGGATTTGTGCTCTAGATGCATCTGTAGGAAGAACTCCAACAACTAGATAATTAACTAAATCAACAAACCAATGAGTTACCTCACACAAGTTTAACAGTTTCTCATCAGAGAAGTCATCCTGATCTTAGGGGTGAGGTCCTCATCCATTTCTATTCTACTCAAGTGATCTACCACTAGATTATCAGCTCCACTTTTATCTTTAATCTCCAAATCAAATTCTTGGAGCAACAACATCCATCGGATCAATCTCGGTTTTTCTTATAGTTTCTTCAGCAAGAACTTTAAAGCTGCATGGTCAATAAAAATAACTACCTTGGAACCTAGAAAATATGATCTAAACTTTTCAAGAGAAAAAAAAAACAAAAAGTTCCTTTTCAGTGGTAGTATAATTAGCCTTTGCAGAATCTAAAGTCCTAGAAGCATAATAAATAACATGGGCGGTCCTGCCGACCCTTTGGGCAAGGATTGCTCCCACTACATAATTGGATGCATCACACATAATTTCAAACGAGTGTGTCTAGTTGGGTGGCTGAATGATGGGAGTAGAGGTCTTTTTGCTGAAGTCCTTGTTAAATTGCATGTATAAACCTGCATGGCCAAGGAAAGAACGAATCTCGTGAACGCAAGATAGGTAAGGCAAATTAGAAATCACATCAATCTTGGCATGATCCACTTCCATCCCCTTTTTAGAGATCACATGTCCCAAAACTATGCTTTGTTCAACCATAAAATGACATTTTCATAATCCCGCACATGATTAGTTTCAATGCATTTATGCAAAACTTTATCTAAACTATTCAAGCATGCATCAAATCAGGAACCGTATACAGTAAAATCATCCATGAAAACTTTTATAAAATTTTCTATGAAATCAAGGAAGATATTGATCATGCACCGTTGGAAAGTGCTAGGAGCATTGCACAGGCCATGTGACATCATTTTGTAAGCAAATGTGCAGAAGGGACAAATGAACGTGGTCTTTTCTTGGTCTTCTGGTGCAATATGGATCTAAAAACAATAATGTGACTTACCAACCAGCCGTTCAAGCATTTGATCAATGAACGGAAAAGGAAAATGATCCTTTCTGGTTGCTTGGTTTAGTCTCCTATAATTGATGCATACCCTCTAGTTGTTTTGTACTTGTGTGGGGATAAGTTCATTATTCTCATTTTTAACCACTATGAGTCCAGTTTTCTTAGGGACTACCTGCACCAGACTCACCCACTGACTATTAGAGATAGGGTATATCATGTCAGCTTGTAAAAGCTTGGTCACTTCTTTTTTTACAACATCCAGAATTAAGGGGTTAAATCACCTTTAGGGCTGCATAATTGATTTTACCCCATCCTAGAGTAGTATCCTATGCATACACATGGACAAGCTAATACCAAGGATATCAACCAAGGTCTATCTGATTGCCTTCGTGTGTTTTCTCAAAATTTGCAGCAAGTTTTATTCCTGTTCATCTTCAAGTTTGGCTGAAATAATCACAGGTAACTTTCCACTCCCTTATAAATATGAATGTTTCAAATTTTCAAGAAGTGGTTTAAGCTCTATAGTCGGTGGCTGCTCATAGGAAGGTAGAACACTTGTGGCCGAAGCTGAGTCTGTAAAGTCAATTATGTCAATAGAAATATCATAAAAAGGATCAACCTGCAGAGCAAATTCGATCTTAGCATACACATATCACAACTGAGTATCTGTGCAAAAATCACTAGTATATGTATTAGCAAAACTAGACAGTGAAGGAAAATCAGTCGCAAACATATCGAGGTAAGTTTCATCAACCAAATCAGCAAGCAATTCAATTTGAAAAGTAGAATGCTCTTCCTGAGGGTGTTTCATAGCATCAACGATATTAAATTTTACAATGCTATCACCAAATTCCATGAGAGAATTCCAGTATGAACATCAATTTTTGTTTTAGTAGCTTTCAAGAATGGTCTGCCTAAGATGGTAGGCACCCTATTGGACTTAGTCTCTCCCTCCATGTCCAGATTGTAAAAATCTTCAGGAAATATCAAGTCATTAACTCGAAGAAGAACATCCTCCACTAGTCCAGCAAGGCGAGCATTGCTTTTGTTCGCCAATTGAATGTAACACCTGTATTATGTAAAGGTCCAAGGGCAAGAAAGTTAAAAACAGATATAGGCATAAAATTAATGGAACTCTCCTAAATCTAAAATGGTGTTTTCAAATTGACAATTGCCTCTGGTACATGGAATGAAAAAGTCCATGGATCTTTGCATTTCTAGGGCATAGGCTGAATGAGGGTTGAAACATTGCGCCCCATGTTTACCTTTTCATTACCTTTTAACCTTCTCTTGTGTGTGCACAACTCTTTTAGAAATTTGGCATATCTTGGAAGTTGTTTATTTGCTTCAATGAGGGGAATGTTTACTTCCACCTTCCTAAATGTATCCAAGATCTCCTTGTCCCTATCCGCCTCGTCCATTTTCTTAGTATTCACTGCCCTTTGAGAGAAAGGAAATGCTATATCTTGCTCAACATTAATAAGCTCAGCTACCAGAGTGTCTTCAAAAACTTTGTTATTTTTCACAGTAGCAGTTCCAAGTTCAGGTAACTTTGGTATTTCAACAACTTTGCCAGACCCCAAGGTAATTGCATTAACATTAGGAACATTTGGATTTACTACTAACTGGGCAAGTAGTTGGCTTGACCCTTGAGTCTGCATATGATTAATGGAAGTGGCCAGCTATCCAATTTGTCTCCAAATTATGAATTGTGGAATCTTTCCTTTGTTGAAATTAGAGATTTTGGATAGCCATCTGTTTGATAAGGTCCTTCAACGAAGGTGTGTTGTTCTGCTGCTGCGCCTTGTTCTGTTGCTACACATTGTTCTGCTACTGCCTAGGTTGCTGTTGTGCTGATGAATTCCCTCATCTCAAGTTGGGATGGTTACTCCAACCAGGATTGTACCTGTTAGATAGCAAATTATAATTGGCTTGAGGATTGTAACAGTCTGACCCTTACCAATTGGTAGTGGGAATGGATGGACGACAATACTTATCCCCCATGTAACGGGTTCGATTCCCACGGAAGGCAAAAACTCGCTATTTCCTACGGAGAGGAAAGAGAGGGGTGTGAGAAGGTCATGACTAACAGTACTAATAACGGTAAGGGTCAGGCTGTTACAAGGATTGTATATGTTTTTTGCATATGCTTGAGGAGCATTAGTAATCATATCTTTCTACAATGTAGGACATGAATCTGTAGGATGCTCTGCAGAAGTGAAATTAACACAGATCTTTGTTGCTTGGGATTTACCTACTGTCAATTTTTTCACTAAAGACGTAAGCTCATCAAGTCTGCTCTCTAGATTCTTGTGGGAAGAAGCTTTAATTTCGCTCACTCCCTTTGTCAACACTGTTAAATTGCTTCTAGTTGTAAAATGCTGAGAATTAATGGACATGTTCTCAATCAAGGATTTTTCCACTTACGGGATCTTATTGACAAGTTCTCCCCCACTTGCAACATCCAGGATGCATCTATCCATAGGTAGGAAGCCTTCATAAAAATATTGGATGAGCAATTGTTCAATAATCTGGTGATGAGGGCAGCTAGCCACTAATTTTTTGAATCTCTCCCAATACTCATGCAAGGATTCTCTGTCAATCTGCCTAATGTCATATATTTCTTTTTTGATTTAAGTAACTCTTGAGGCAGGGAATAATTCTTCTAGGAACAATTTCTTCATATCATTCCAACTTGTAACCAAACCTGGCTGAAGGTAGTATAACCAATCCTTGGTAGCATCTTGAAGTGAGAATGGGAAGGCTCCTAGCTTGATATGATCTTTTATGACTCCTTAAGGCTTCATGGTAGAAAACACAACATGGAACTCCTTCAAGTATTTGTGAGGATCCTCACCTGCAAGACCATTAAACTTTGGAAGCAAGTGTATTAAACCAGATTTAAGTTCAAATGGTACAATAACTTCAGGATATTCGATACACAATGCATTATAAGTGACATCAGGTGCAACAAGTTGTCTTAAGGTTCTATTGTCCATATCATCTATATTGTGATTAGTGAACTCTTACTCAGAATCAGAGTCAAATAAGGTATGACTGAACACATAGTCACTTTCACTACCTAACTCGTTCGAACCAGTAGCTCTAATAAGTCTACGAAGTAAATGAAAATTCCTATCTATTTTAGGATCCAGGGGATGCAGATTCACAGAGCTGGCCCTAGTCATGCTTCATGAGAATATAACAATGCAATGCAACAACACAATTCTAAAAATTCCAACAATGTCCCTATCGCTAAAATTGCAGCGAAAAATGAAAAACACTAACAAATAAAATCCAAAAAATATAAAAATGCTACCAACAAATTCTAAAAATCAAATAAACATAACGCAAATTGTTTTGAGAAAATAAAAAATTAAAAAAATTAAAAAAGTGGTCTAAACGAAGGAATTTGTGATTTTGAGGGTCAAATGTCAACTGATAAAAATTTATTTTCATAAATATATTTTTTCATGAGTTTTGATAGTTAATACTTCTCTCTATTATCTTAGCTAGTGAGTTTTGTGGTTAAACACTAAACTTTTCTTCATTGTGTGATTTTCTGACATGCATCATTTCTTTAGAGCTTGCTTTTTTTTTTTTCTCTATAGCGTGTTCAGTTGTAATTTTTGCATACATTAAGACATTTTTCTTGGTACCCCATGAGCCTTTTTGCCTACCATATATGAATTTTTATTCTTTGCTATCCCCTTTGAACCTGGATCTCTTTCTTTGTGTTAGTTATCCATATTACAAGCCAATGACCTAAAATTATATTTTATCCTAAAACCTTACTTGGAGTTAGGTAAAATCTTAATTTTATGACTTGACAAAATTTTAAGTTTGGGGTTGCTCATGGGTTGAAAAGAAAAAGTAGAAAAGAAAAAGAATAATAGAATAAAAATAAATATAAAAATGTGTCATCTTGCGAAGTAGTATTTGGGTGATCCTCAAAATGTCATTCATGTAAAAACGTAATATAATGCAATATGCCACCAAGTAGTAATTGGGTGATCCTTAAAATATCATTCATGTCAAAAGGTGGAATACAAAAAAAAAAAGCAAGACAAAAATGTTTGTGCATAAAATCAGGTTTCTACTCTCTTGTACTTTACTCGTTGATAGGTTGTTGAAGTCATATTGTAAAATTAAAATGAGAAGTAAGTTTTCCTTACTCCAAGTTGTAAGCCTACTATACCAATGACTCACATTCACTTTGGCCTAATTAGAACCCTTAAAGACCTTTAAAAGTGTATGTACAATATATATTATGAACTTCTTTAAAATATTTTCAAGCCTAGGATAGTTTTTGCATGTTTTGTTTTTGAGTGATTATCCTATTTATACACTTCAGAGATCAAATAATGCTACCACCATAGAGCATACAAGGAAATTAATATCCCATCGAAGCAAAACTCTGATACTGGTTGTTGGAAAAATGTAACATAGAAAAATTAAGAGCATAATCACAACACAAAAATATAATGTGAAAAATATTAAAATCGATTTTTTTTTTTCAGTTGAAAGTTCTTTTTTAATTTCTTTTTGTTTCTTTAACAAGTATTTTAAAACACTTATTAGCATGACCCTTCCTATAGTTAGGGATGACAACACAACCTATACTCGCAGGTATCCCACCCGAATTCGTCCCGAGTTATGCGAGGAAAATCCGCTTTGATTGAATGTTGATTTTTCTTGAAATTAAAACTCAGGGACGAGGACGAGTTTGAAAGTGTTCATATCCACCCCGCGTTCAAACTTATCCCGTTAGTAATATTATTGTTATTTTTAAGTTTTATATACATGTATATATTCAATATATTTAATATTTTTTTCAATATTAAAAATTATAATATTCTCTATATAGAAAACATGATTTTAATATTTTTTAATTTTATTATTGTAAAATAATAATTATTTTTACATATTAATTATAATAAAAATAATATTTTAATTTATTATTTTATATATGCAAATAGATGAGGCAAAATCCAACTCCGTACTACTCCTAGCCGTTGCCATACCGACCTATAGACTGTAATTATGATGGAATCGAAGATTTCTATTGTTTACTTTCTTTAATTTCTGTTATGAAAAGTTTAGGATAAAAGAATGGTCTCTTAATCTAATGTAAAGAAGATCCCATGACTCATTAAATTTTTCAAAAGATTTCATGTTGTCGGATTACATTCTAAGTTGCTAAATGATTTGACACTAAAATAATATTTTTCTTCCTTCAGTAATTTATCAGAAAACTGTCACAAATAAATACACTCACAACTAAGCGACAGATGGAAGTCAGAGATCGAATATATCATCATGCAAATTCATGTGAATGTAATCTCCATTCTTGTGATCAACACATTGTTATGGCTTTATCACAAACAAATATGTATGTATCCCTTCATCACTACATATATATATATATATATATATATATATATATATATATATATATATATATATATATATATATATATATATATATATATATATATATATATATATATATATATATATAAATAAATAAATGTCACCAACTTATATTATATTACTAAATTTCAAATTTGTCACTATTCAAACCTTGATTTTTTTTACAATCTTGAATCTAGCACATGCCCATTATATGCTTGTGATGCATATTAAAAATAATTTTTGTTCCAACTAACCTGATTTGGTTGTGGACAATCTTTTCAATTTGGAAATTAGTAGTAGTAGCTACTACCTCCTAAACACTCAATTCTCAACAATCATGAGCAATAATTGCTGATGGCTTTAAAATATTCCAAGATACTTAATGATCACACATGACAATTGGTAGTTTAATTTCGTACCTCTTTAAATCTATCATAATTAATTATTACATTATCTGTCTTCAAATAATTTTTTTTTTAATTTTTAATTTTTATAAGGTTTATTTATTTATTTTTCAACTGTATTAATTAATTTTTTATACTAATTTACTTCTAATTATGTTATATTTTTTTATAATATATTATTGAGAAAACAAAGTTTCCTTAATTACCTCATATTATTTCATCAATTAAATTACTTACAATTACAAAAGAATCACAATATACACACGCGCACATACTACAATAAAGTTCATTTAGTTATAAAACTCATAGTTAGGATAACTAACTTAGGATTAAGTCAGTAACTAACATAATTGACTGAAGGCAACATAGGCTTAGTATCATCTAAGCTAATTAACTATGACATAGGCTTAGTAGTGATTATTACTTAGGTTTAGTATCATTTGCATCCCTTGCAAACTCAAGAAAATAATCCTGAACTCTGAGTTTGAGTCGACACTTAGTGAAAATAGTACCTGGAGCTGGTTTAGTCAAAATGTCAGCAGTTTGGTCAACATAAGAGATATGAAGAACCACTAATTCATTGCGTTGAATTTTCTCATGAATGAAGTAAAGGTCAAGCTCAAAATACTTAGTTCTAGAATGAAAAATTGGGTTTGATGCAAGTATAACAGCACTTAAGTTATAACAATAGATAGTTGGAGGAGCTTTATTCACAATATGTAATTCTTGAAGATACTTTAGCCGTAATAGTTCAGCAGTTACAACTGCAACACTTCTATATTCAGCTTCGGTGCTTGATCTAGACACAATTGGTTGCTTCTTAAAAGACCATGAAACCAAGTTATTTCCCAAATAAAAATAATAGTTCGTAGTGGAATGTCTATCATCAATGTTAGACCCCCAATCTACATCACACAAAGCAGTCAAATGCAGATTTACTTTATTACCATATTGAGATGACAAAGTTTACTGAATTACCTCATATTATTTCATCAATTGAAATAGTTACATTGACAAAGAGATCATAATATATATATATACACACTACCATACAGTTCAATTAGTTACAGAACTAACCGATGGTGTGCAACACGAGAAAGGGGTTGAATTGTGTTTGTATAAATTAAAATTCTTTTGATTTCTAATTCTGATTTGGTGACTTAAATGATTTTACTAATTAAAGGCAGCACTAAAACAAATAATGAAGATGTAAAAACAACACACAATATTTTATCCTAGTTCACCACCAACTTGGTAGCTACGTCCAGTCCTCACACACATAAAGATTTATCCACTAATTCAAAAACCTTGAATTACACAACCTCTGACCCTACAAGTGAGTCTTCTCAAAACAGCCTGAACGTACAGACTTTTTAAGGCAAATAACATATTGACCCTACAAGTCATGTCTTCTTTACGCAACTTTAAACCTACAGATTATTAGAGGCAAACTACCTACTTGACCCTACAAGTCAAGTCTTCTCAACACAACCTGAGATCCAGAGATTGCTTGAGGCCCACTAAAGCCACTATCGGGCTAAGTTACAAAGAGTTGGAAACTAGTTTGGTTTTGCTTCTACTAAACAAATTTGATACAATGATTTTCGCACACTACAACACTTAGAATATTTTTCTTTGAATGAGTGCTTTGCTAGAAATTAAATCCTTAAATTTTGAATACTTAGAAAGATTGAGCTCTTGAGGTTTTTCTAAATAACTTTGGTTTTTAGGATTTCTGAGTTTGTTGGTTCATTGAATTCTTCTTCAGCCTTGAGTATTATTTTTAGTTAAAATTAGGGCTTCAGTTTAGTCCCTTGTGATTTATGAATCGTATCTTCATTCCAGCTTGCTCAACAAATATTTCTTCCAAACATAATTCTGAAAGATAGGTTTTGATAATATGATCGTAGCCAATTCTTTATTTCCCAATTTGATCTAAGCAATTCTTCTAGAAAGATATTATGCGTATTTGTTCAGATTACGTTTACAAATTGATTCACTTGAGTCTTCCTTCTTACGCTTGATTTAATTTTGGCGGGAAAAATTATGGGCTTATTCTTGGACCTTCAAAATTAAGGATATGGCTAAGCTCAATCTCTTCTGAGCACTCCATCAGAATCATCGACTTGATTGGAGTTAGATGTTCTGTTGCTTGAATAATTTTGCCAGAGGCAAAAATTCGTGACTTAGAATTAGTGGCATGAGCAACTTTACTTTTGTTGCATTATTAGAGTCACTGCAACTTCAGAGACTGCTTATTAGAGGCAGCATATTGAACTACCAAAAACACGCTAAACTACCAGAAGCATGCTATCTATGCATTTGTCCGATTTTGCAGATTTCGTTGACTGCTTTGACTTTGTTTCTTCTGACCTTTTTACTTCCTCTTGTCACTTCTTATTTCTTGCTTTTGATATCTTTCACACTTAATGAAACCATTAGTCCATACAAATTGTTCTCATAAAATACTTTTGTTAGTATCAAAATCACAAGAGAAAAATCAACTTGGTTCCAACACTAACTACTTGGATAACTGACTTATGACTTAGTCAGTAACTAACATAACTGACTGAAGGCAACATAGGCTTAGTATCCTCTAAGCTAACTAACTATAACTTAGGCTTAGTTTCCTTTAGTTATAAATACTACCATAAAACAATTAACTAATTCTCTATTTTCAAAGATAATTTAGTAAAACAATCTAAATTGCCAACAAATTTAATTCTATAAGAAACATTCTTAACTCTTGTAATTTAATAATAAAATCTTTTATATATATATATATATAGAAACATAGATAGTAATGCACACTATGTGATTATTGTAAATTATTGTAAATTCTAAAGCATCGAATTCTATGAATAAAAGAATTCATACCTAGACATATAGTTGAAGAGCCGAGTATTTTCATTGATAAATATATGTTGCACAAGTTGCATTCTTTTTTCTTCTTCCAAATGCTTGTATATTTATAGCAAATCAATATATATATATATATAAAGAGATGCTACGTATGGACTTAGTGATGGGGAATAAACACATAAACACAATAACAAGTAATACGCAACGGATATAAAATTCCCCCAACTTGCAAGAACCCGTGAGGAGCAACAACAAATATATGGCAGCAAATTAATCAAAATAATAGAGCGTAAAAAACACCGATATTTTAACGTGGAAAACCCCTCAATGCAAGGGTAAAAACCACGGGTCGTCCAGACCAAAAAAATAGCTCCACTATAATCAAATAAGGGTACAAGAGAGTCTTAAAAAGATACACCAAGTGTGCCTACAACCAGCCAAAATAACAAAGCACTAAAGCTTACAAATGAAAAGCAAGAAGAAGTAAAACATCTAAAAACCTGCTACTGTGCGAGCTCGATGTCTCCCCCTCCAGACGTCGTTTCGCCGATCCGACCATTGAAAACGAAGCCCTGAATGTTGCAAACCTACTGTCCAAATTTCAGCCCGATCCAACGGTTAACAAATGCGCAATCGATGTTTTTCTGAGACTGATTTAACAAAATCGGGAATAGGGTTTACTCTTCCCTTTTCTCTTTTGGTGGCTGCCTTTTCTCTCAAAATAGTCTCTCTCTTACAACCCTAATTATACCACTCTCCACTTAAATAAGTGAGACACATGGACTACAATATTTGGGCTTTTCTCCACATAGGAAGGGAGCCCAATACCCAACACTTAGATAACATTTTACTCCCAAAATATTACACTAGAAATTAAAATTAATGTGCATCCAAAAATCTAGATGGAGAATTTCAATACCTAGGAACATATAATGCAAATATTTTGGTATCTGTGATAGTGAATCAAATTAGATAATGACCCTTCTTGGCGTATCTTGCATAAAATATTGTGAGGACAAATATTAATTAAAATATTATAATTGAAATTCATAAAAGTCATATAGTTTTATTACAGATTCAACATAACATCAATACAAGATAAAAATATAATCTATGAAAAGAGACATGTACATCGAATTAAAGTTGTGTCTGTTGTTCTCCTAAAGCCTTGAAATCATCGATAATTGAATAAGAACTAAATGTTTCTGTTATTTCTTTTTCATTATAAAACATCATATTGTCGGCAAGAAATTCATCTTTCATCTTGTTACACAGTCTTATCTTGATAATCTTCATTGTTGAAAATGATCTTTCTGCAATAGCTGTAGAAACTTGAAGAGTTAAGATGAGGCGGATTAGTCGATCAATCAAATAAAATGTATCCTCCTTCCATATTTTTTTTAGAGCTTTATACAATTCAGACGTAGCCAACAAGTTATTCAAAGCTGGGTGACTAACAACATCAAGAATAAAGTGTTTCAATTGAAATTTCAAATTAATTTTCTCTTGATAATTAAAATCGCGAGGATAAAATTTGTTTACCAGAGCACATATGTTATCCATATCAAAAGCTTTGTAAATATCTTTAGGAACCAAACTATTACTTAGATTCAAAAGTTGCATTGTTTGCGCACAAAACCCGTGATTCAATTCCTACAATTGCTGATCAATTGTAATAAAAAAGAGATTACTCTAGATTGTTGACCCACTATGATGTGATCATGTTGATGATGAGCGCGCTCTTCGCGTTCTATATAAATAGCATTGCAATTGGGGGAATCAATATCATGTTGTTCACAAAATAATATCATATTTTTCAACAAATCATCCCAATCATCATCTCTCAACTTTTAAATTAATGTTTTTGTGTTGTTGACTAAATGTATTGCATTAAGTATATCTTGAGATATTGTTGTAAAGCTTGACAAAGATGATTTGTAATTCCCATAATCTCTTTCATCATGTGCAAAATCAATATGAACTCAAATGATTTCATACGCTTAATAGCAACATTAGTATTCCCACGTACAGTATAACCTGTTGCATTTCTTTTAATATCTTTAAGAACCGCATAAGTTGGATTATAAAAATTTATCATACTACAAACAGAAGAAAAATGTGAGCTCCAACGAGTATCTTCAGCTCGTTTCAAATTGCAAATTTGATTTTGTCCACTACCACTTTCAAGTTCACCAATCTCCAAAAAAGCTTAAATCTCGTCTAATATGGCACTTTGCAATTCATCACAAAGCTTATTAGAGGAACATACAACATTGATAATAAAAGTCAAGTGTGAAAAGAAATCATGAATGGGAAAAACTTCTCCAGAAGCAGGAACCAAAGCAAGTTGTAATATATGTGCAAAACAATGTATATTATAACTATAAGGACAATCTTTGTGAAATAATGCTTGTAATCCATTCCACTCTCATCTCATATTACTAGCACTATTGTACCCTTGCGGACATATATTTAAAACATCAAGACCATGCCGAGAAAGTACATCACAAATGACTTTATTAAAAGTGATAGCTATAGTGTCTTTAACATGCAAAAGACCAAAAGAGAATTCTTGTATAAGTCCATTTTTATCCACAAACCTCAAAATAATAGCCATTTGCTCCTTTAGAAATTCATTATGCGATTCATCAATAATTATGCAAAATTTAGGATCCCCGATCTCTTTTCCAGTATAGCTTTTCACTTTACTAAACATGATATGCAAAATTTCCTTTTGAATTTTAGGAGAGGTATACTTTGAATTATATGGATAATTCTCTACCACTACTTTTTCAAGTTCATCGTTGTATGATGCTAAGAGTTTGACCATTTCAAGAAAGTTATCTCTACTTTTTTATCCTAGTGATTTGTCATGGCCTCTAAAACCACAAGCTTGAAATGTGAGCCAACGAATTGAATCAATATAGCTCTTGAGACGAAGTATATTTTTTCTGATTAGGTTGTCACTCTACACATTAAAGACATCTATCATGTGCATAGATTGATTGAACAAGTCTTGAGATGCTTTCATTGCATTATTTTGAAATGAAAAAGGACTCTCTCCAATATGTTTAAGAATAGAACAACTTTTTCTCGAATTGACCTTTCTCCATGCTTTAAATCTTTTTCTAGTGAAGATGTCAATAGTAGGATTCCCACTTGGTTTTGTACTGAACAACTAATAAAGCAAACAACAAGCAACATCATGAGGTAGAGAGTACTCTAGCCATGAAGGGAACATTTTGAAACAAGATGCTTGTCTCCGTATAGGAGATAACTTTCAACTACACATTGATAGGGATCCTAATTAAGATAAGCTCTTCGAACTTCATCTATTTGATTCACTGGATATTCCCAAATTTGGAGACACTTTTTGGGGTCACGTTCTATACAAAAGACATCAAATTTATCCATGGTGATTTTTTGAATCTTGCAAGGATGCTCATCCGGTTGAATTGTTTGATCAGTGGAAAGATGTTTTCCAGGTGTCGATGTTGAAGCTTTACAATTTTTGTCTTTGTTGGAAACTTTCTTCTTGAAAAATGCATCAATTTTCTTATGTTTAAGTATCGTATCACTCCTAAAAAATACACAAATTCATTACACAACACTAACTTAGTAACATAAAAAAACTGAATCACAAACACATTCAGACAAACAGTTCACAATTCTCAAAGTTACAACTCACATTCACAAAGTAAAACAGTTCACAAATTCACAATCCCACAGACACACTACAGTAATAAAAAAATAGGTCACAATTCACACACTAAAAATCACAACCGCAATTCCCACACAAAGCCATTCACAATTTACAAAGTCATAATTACAATTCAAACACTACTACTAGTTCACAATCCTAAACCAAAACAATTTACAATTGACAAATAGTAGAAGAGGAAAAAAATAAGAACTTGAAAAATATAAGAAGCAGATAGTCCGAGGATCAAGACCAAGAGGCGACGATCACCGCTGCGATTGCAAAACATGATAAAGAGAGATAGGAAGGCGGCGTCATTGGTCGGAGAGAAGGGAGACTAGAGATGCGAGAAGAGAGAGTTTGGGTGAGATATATTACACATGGAAGAGCAAAAAAACGACGCCATGTGAAGGCCGGCCGACAGCTACTAACGAAACCTTAAAATTTTGAGGGGTATATTTGTAACTTATCACTATTATTTTAGTAACCTATCATTATTATTTATAAAAAAAATTAAAAAAAAAATTAGGGGATGTCGTGGCTCTTGAAAAGGCCTGTCGTTGCCTTCAACAAAAAGGTTTTTAATTTAATTCCAATCACTTTTAGAAATAGTGTCTATTATATCTTTTCCTTTCACTTTCCCCTCCAAATTGAAGGAACTGTGCCCCTTATTTGTTTGCTAATAATAGAATTAGGTTCTTTAAGTACTTACCTTCTCTTGGGTTCTTTAAGTTTTTACCTTCTAAATTTGGTCCTTTAAGTTTTTACCTTCTAAATGTAGTCCTTTAAATTTTTACTTTTCCGATTTACTCCTTTAAGTATTTATTTTCCCGATTTAATCATTTTAGTTTCATTATACTTACATTGTTAATTCTTTGTCACACTTTTCAACAACAACAACAAGTGCAATTGAAAACATTTGATAAGTAGGAAACCTTCTTGGAGAGGAAACCTACTTTCATAATCTAATAGTCCTCAAATTAGTGCACGACACACTAGAGCAACCCAAACATAAAAACAAAGGGCAATTTTGGAGTTAATAGCAACCACCAAAAGATATTTCAATTACGCTGACAACCTCAACTCATAACACATTTGCACCACCTCTAAACAAAATTGAAAACATAAAAGAAAATAAAAACTTGGGGAGATTAAACCAAACTCAAGAAAACAATTATTTAAATCTAAAACTAGGGACGGCTCATACCTAGCAGGTAGTGCATGCAGAACCCCCCACTTAGGTTTGAGAATTTTTTCTATACTATACTTCATTTACATACACATCAAAAAGAAACAAAAATGGACTACATAGGTAAATAAAAAAATGAAAAGAGGGAGGGGGAGGCGGCAACGGAGAACAAGAAAACAAGAAAGAGAAGAAGAAATAAGAAAGGGAAGAAGAAAGAGGGAGGGAAAAAGAAAGAAGAAAAAGAGAGGAAGAAGAAAAAGAAAGAAAAGAAGAAAAAAGAAAGGAAGAAGAAGTCTAATTGTGTGGCGGCAGGCAACGTTGGGTGGTTATTCAGACAAAAACGACGGTTTAAGTCCCATCTTCTCTCTTTGGTTTGTTTGGTTTTTTATTTGTTTCTCTTTTATTTTATTGTTAATTTTTTCTATGATATTTTCATTCTTATTAATTTGTTTGTTTCTAATGTTAAACATTGAAGGAGAGAAAGGAAAAAAAATATTAAAAAATTAATAAAAAAATTAATAATAATTATAATAATTATAATAATAATAATAATAATAATAATAATAATAATAATAATAATAATAATAATAATAATAATAATAATAATAATAATAATAATAATAATAATAATAATAATAATAATAATAATAATAATAATAATAATAATAATAATAATAATAATAATAATAATAATAATAATAATAATAATAATAA
>JBBPBP010009779.1:69956283-69991952 GCA_037974735.1 Cicer chorassanicum
TAGAAAAATGACTAAAATGTCATTTGTGTATTGATGTATTAAATAATGAGTTTTTATATTCCAAGACAAATTAGTAGCATTAATTCTGATTATGTTTGGAAAAAAATAATAAAAGCATCTAGTAATTAGAAAAAGGACAGATATTAAGAGACAACTTTTTTTGTCAATGAATATTTATAAATAAAGACAGAAGTAGCATATATATATATATATATATATATATATATATATTTTATGTTACAAAATTTTATATACTAGTGCTTTAACTTGTGCGTCCCATCAGATATATGGTTGAAAACAAAAAATAGGTGTGGTATTTATGAAATTGATTTTGATTGAAATATTAATTTTTCTAAAAAAAAATTAAAGTATTCATGTTTGTAACTAATGTCACGAGGAGGTTGTTTTACATACACTTCCTCATTAATGTAACCATAGAGTAGGGTTTGTATTGCCTATAACCTGGCTACTGGAGCAAATATCTTAGTGTAATCAATACTTTCTTGTTGATTGTAACCTTGTGCAACCAGTCTAGTCTTGTTTTTGACAACTTCTCCCTTTTCATT
This sequence comes from Cicer chorassanicum, assembly GCA_037974735.1. NCBI lineage: Eukaryota > Viridiplantae > Streptophyta > Magnoliopsida > Fabales > Fabaceae > Cicer > Cicer chorassanicum. The sequence goes on from JBBPBP010009779.1 coordinate 69,956,850, forward strand.
TAACTTGTTTATGAAAACTCACTTGGTTCCTATAATGTTTTTCTTTGGTTTGGGTACTAGATCCCAAACATCATTCCTTTTAAATTCATTCAACTCTTCTTGCATTGCAACGATCCATCCATCATCTTCCGATGCTTAATCAATAGAGGTAGGTTCAATTGATGATAGTAGACCAAACAAGGTTGTGTCCTTCAGTGATGATCTAGTCTTTAGAGGATCATTGTGATTTCCAATAATTAGAGTTTCAAGATGGGATGACTTGTATTTCCATCCAGTTATGACTTCGGATTTATTTTGACTGCTTCTGACTTGGTCAGATTCATCTTCATATGTTTTGTCCTCTTCCTCTGATTTACTTGTATCCTCTGATTGTTTGGGTTTTTCTGGTTTGTCTACATTTGCTTCCTCCGGTTCCAGTAAACCTGTAGTATCCTCAACTTGCTTTGACTTTTTAAGGCCAAGTTGTTTGTCATCAAATTTAACATCTATTGACTCCTCCAAAATTTGAGTTTCCCTGTTGAACACTCTATAAACTTTGGATCTTTCAGAGTATCCAAGGAAGGTACACTTTTGTGAGCGAGGATCAAACTTGCTAAGGCTGTCTTTAGTGTTTAACGTATGACAAATACAACCAAATTGCTTAAAAGTAAGAGATATTAGGCTTTTTACCGTTCCATAATTCATATGGTGTTTTATTCAATATTGGCCTGATTATAATTCTATTCTAAATATTGCATGTAGTGTTAATTGCCTCTGCCTAGAAATATTTTATAACATCCATCTCATTTAACACAGTTCTAGCCATTTCTTGAAGGGATTTATTATTTCTTTCTAAAATTCAATTTTGCTGTGGTGTTCTAGGAGAGAAGTAGGGTGAGATTCCACTCTCATCACAAAAACTTTCAAATAACTTGTTTTCAAATTCTCCTCCATGATCACTTCTGATTGTTATAATCCTAAGACATTTTCCATTCATTACTTGTTTGCAAAATACAATAAACACTTTGTGGCAGTCATCTATATTTTTTAAGAATTTTACCCAAGCCCACCTAGTGTAATCATCTACTATTACAAAGTCATATTTCTTTCTATTTAATGAGGTTGTTTCTTAGGGGTAAATGAGTAATTAGTTTGTTTTCCCTTTTGACAAGCTCCACACATAATTTCAGTTTTGTAGCTACTAAGCTTAGGTAGATCTTTAACAAGTTGAAGTTTATTCAATTTTGAAATTAATCTTAGGTTTGCATGACCTAACCTAACATCTTGTTTCTCTAAGCTAAATAGATTTATCTTATATAGGTTATTTTGCCTCTGACCTGTAAAGAGTACATATCCATCTTTTTGACTAATTTCTTTGCATGATTTTTGATTATATATAATATCATAGTTATTATCACTTAATTGTCAAATACTTAATAAATTATTTGGAAGACCTTTAACAAATAAAACATCTTTCTAATATGAGATGAAATGATTACAATATTTTTCTACACTTATGCTGGCCGTTTTCTTCACTTTCTACAAATTGCAGCTTGTATTCTATTCTCTCTCTTCTCTCTCTGTTTTTTCAGCCTCGCTTGCTTTGGCTTATATACAAGTTGTTTACAATTTAAGAGTCACAAGCAACAGTAGTTACAACTAACTAACTGAAAACTAACTACCCAAAACAGATTTTATCTTCAATGTCTTCTAATTGAGTACCACATATTACAATTCTCCACCTTGGTACCAAATGAGAAGCTTCAGGTTGTGATTCTTCAATTCAAATCCTCTTAGTCCTTGATCTTACTTTCTGAACTTGATTTGTAGCATACTCAAACAGTGTTTGAATTTGCTAAGTGTGACAGGTTTTGAAAACATGTCAGTTGGGTTGTAACTTGTGTGCACCTTTACCACATTTATCTCGCCTCTTTCAATGACATCCCTGATGAAATGAAGCTCGATGTCTATATGCTTGGTTCTTTGATGATACATTTGATTTTTACTCAAATGAATGGCACTTTGGATGTCACAATCTATACAAACAGACTCTTGTTTAACACCAAATTCAGTGAACAATCCTTTTAGCCAAATTCCTTCTTTCACAGCTTCATCAAGAGCAACATATTCTCCTTCCGTTGTTGATAATGCCACCATGTGTTGAAGATTAGCTTTCCAACTGAATGTGTTGTTGAACACTGTGAACACATATCTTGTAAGGGATCTTCTTCTATCTAAATCTCCAGCAAAATCGGAGTCTACAAATCCTTGAACTGGTTTTGATTATTCTAAACTTTTGTTGTATTCCAAACACATGCTTTGAGTTCCCTTTAGGTACCTTAGAATCCATTTGAATGCTTGCCAATGGCTCATCCCAGGATTTCCCATAAACCTGCTTGTGACATTTACAACATGAGAAATATCTGGCCTTGAGCAGACCATACCATACATGATACTCCCTATGGCACTTGAATATGGTATAGTCTTCATGTCTTCGGTTTCCTAGTTTGTGTTTGGTGACATGGCTGAAGAAAGTTTGAAGTGAGCTGCTAATGGAGAGCTGACTGCCTTTGATTCACTCATATTAAATCTATTTAGGACCTTTCCAATGTAGCTCTCTTGGAAAATTATCAGTTTTCCTTGCTATCTAATTCTGATGATTTCCATTCCTAGGATCCTCTTGGCTGGCCTCAAGTTCTTGATCTCGAATTCTTTCTTCAGCTGAACCTTTAATTTTTCTATTTCTTTCATACTTTTAGATGCTATTAGCATGTCATCCACGTATAGCAATAAGTAAATGTATGTTGCTGATGAAACTTGTTTATAATACACACAACTATCAAAATTACTTCTAGCATAATTTTAACTGAGCATGAATGAATCAAACCTCAAATACCATTGTCTTGGTGATTGCTTTAGCCCATAGTGTGATCTCTTTAGCAGGCAGACCCAGTCCTCGTTTCCTAAAGTGTTTAAGTCATCTGGTTGTTGCATTAAGATTGTTTCATTCATATCACCATGGCGAAATGTTGTTTTGACATTCATTTACCCTAATTCCATGTCGAAGTGTGGTACCATGGCTAGAATTATCCTTATAGATGCATGCTTGACTACAGGAGAAAATATTTCATTGTAGTCTACACATTCCCTTTGAGTGAATCCCTTTGCTACTAGCGTTGCTTTGAACCTCGGTGGTTCAACTCCTGGAATTCCCTAATTCCTCTTGAAGATCCACTTGCTGCCTACGATTCTAGAGTTGGTAGGATTAGGTATGAGTTCCCAAGTATGTTTCTTCTCCAATGATTTTAGATCCTCGGTCATAGCTAAAATCTATTTGTCTTTGTCTTGAGACTTGACAGCTTCATTGTAATTTTTGGGATCTCCTTGTATGATCTCTTCCACAGCATGTAATGCATAGCTGATCATGTCTGCATAACCATATCTTTGAGTGAGTTTTGATGTCCTTCTTTCTCTGTCCCTGATGAGGTTATAATCATCTAATTCTTGTTCTGAAAACATAGCATGTCCAGCTAGGTTTGCATCAGTCTTGTCTTGTTGAGCCTGCTGTTGTTATTCTAAAACCAAGAACATTCTTGGTTTCTGTTGATCTTTCTCCTTTTCTATGGCTTGCTCCACCTCAAGATCAAACCTCTCAGCTCCAGTTTGATGAGAACTTTTATTTGCAGCCTTGATTAAGGACTTATATAGATCAGCCTCATGAAATTTAACATCTCTACTAATGATGCATTTTCTACTTTCTACTTTCTAGACACCATATCCTATAACCTTTTACACCACTTGGATATCCAACAAAGTACCCTTCCTGGCTCGAGGGGCTAGTGTAGTACCTCAATTTTGTCCGACCAATTAAAAATAATTCCAAAAAAATAAAAAATATGTTTGTTATTATTAAGTCTAAAAATTGTCATTTTGTTAAATCTGGTCTGATTTTGAGTCCATATGAGTTTCCGTTACATTACATTTAAAACACAAAAAAAAATGTTAAAGAAAGGTTGCTTGCACGCCTCCTGCGCTCATTTCTTGGTTTCTTGCTTTGTGTTTTTCCAGGAAGTTCCTCCACTTTATTTATTTATTTATTTTTATTTTATTTTTAATTTTTGTTTTCGTTTTTAGTCTAATAATGGTATTATTTTTACTATTTGAATACTAAATTAAAAAGGTCAGCCCCTCATTTCCTTAATTGTATGAATTTGCTTGATTTTGCTGCAAAACCAATACTAAATCCAAAACTTAATTTTATCTGATGAACACAAACATTCATCATTTTAGCTTATAAATTGAGGGGAAAAATCAACCAAAGGGGGAGGGAGTTTTATTTTTCGGAAGAGAAAAATCACAAGATAGAAATGAGAGTTTTTCATTTTTTTTTCTTTCTTGTTTGTTTCTAAAATAATCAAAAAATAGAGTATTACAAAAAAAAACGAGAAGAAAGATCCACCGTCCTACTTCCTCAAATCAACCCATAACCATAAACATACTCAGACTGATTTTAACAACACAACCGAAGAAAATAGACAAGAGAATCGTTACAGCCGCACACCACCGCGCACCACTGCCTCTATCTTCACCGGCATCCGGAAAGGCATGTATTTTCTCATTCTCTTCATGTTTGCTCTGCTGTTCAAACTGTATATTATTGAAATGTGTAAACTTTAGAAACTAATATTTAAAACTAGAGTTGATTATGTGAAAGATGAAATTTTGTTTTGTTCTGTGTGAGTGGTGTTTTGTTTGAGATTATTTTTTTCTTGTGTATTGTAAAGCTTAAAATCTATTTCTTGCCTGAGATGCTTTTCTTCGAGAGACGTGATTTGCTTGCTCAGAGCCTATCGGATGTGATCGATGGTTTTCTTCCCTGCTGCTCCTCTATCTTCACGTTAAGTAAAAATTACATGCTGCCGCCATGTTTATTCTATTTAACTAATAAATGTCCTGCTATATTTTTTCCATTTAACATAAATAATTCTATTTAATATAAATAATGACGGACATAATTAAATAACGATAAATATCATTTATTTTATATTATAATAGATTTTTCATTTATTTTATATTATAATAGATTTATTATTTAATATTAAAATGAATTTTGTTTGCTTACTGAATTACAAAATGTTTTAAAAGACGTTCACTTGTAATTAGTATTTTTGGTTCTATTATTAAAATGTGTTTTTGTCTATTTAACAGATTAAGTTACAAGTCCATATATTTCTTTTGTTGCTATTTTGTTTTCGTGTTTATTACTGAAGGGTTAGTTAGATGTGACATTTGTTAACCTTTGAGTTGTTAGGACGCAAGTTGTGACAACTTGATAGTTATAAAAATCATCTTCACAAATAAACTAATAAATATACGAAATTTAGTTTAAATTAATTAATTAGATGTGACATCTTTTTAATCTTTTAGGACGCAAATTCTGAAAACTTGATAGTTCTAACACTCGTTTTTAAATTAACCCAAAATCAACTTTTAAAATTTGATTAATATATATGTAACATCTTTTTAATCTTTCAATTTTTGAAACACAAGTTGTACAACTTGATAGTCTTGAAACTCGTATTTCAAAATAATTATTCAAATCAAACAAACTCATATTATGGTTAAAATAACTTTTTTTTTTATCAATAACAAAACACACTTTCTTTAAAAAACAATCAACATCTCCGTATTTTTTACCTAAGAACTACGTAGCTTTGATTTCTCCATCGCACTCTCTAGATACGTAAGAGCAAAATTATCCTATTGTCAAGCACATTAATAGAAGTTTCTTTTTTTTTACTTCCTTTCTTAAGCATACTTTTATTTCAAAATCACATTCAAAAAAACAAACAATTGATATTCATATTTAATAATACAGAGAAATAAATAAATTTAAGTTCATATTAATTTTGCACAATTAATTATAGGTAACTGTATTTTAACGAATGTCGTAGGGTGCTAATACCTTCCTACGCATAATCGACTCCAAAACTCAAAATATGGTTTCAAAGACCATTTTTAATTTTTCCTATGTTTAAGGGTTTCCCAAAATTTTCCCTATTTTAAAATAAATTTTGGTGGCGACTCCATTGAATTCAAGAAACACTCAAAATTTTAGGCCGCGATAGCTAGCTTCCCTTCATTTACATGATAGTATTCATCACATCCAAATAATTTTAGGTGACTATAATTAGCAGCATGTCCATTCCACATTTCTCGAGGAGTTTTGAGTTCAATTGCAGTATAATGACTCAAATTTATCAAATAACAAGCTATATGGATAGCTTCTCCCCAAAACTGTGTCGACATGCCTGCATTTGACATGATGCATTTCATCCTTTCAAGTAAGGTTCTATTCATCCTTTCAGCAAGATCATTTTGTTGAGGTGTGTGTCTTACAATCCTATGCATGTTCACACCATTAGTTTTGCATAAACTAGCGAACTCCTCACTACAAAATGCAAGACCATTGTTTGTCCTTAAGGTCTTAATCCTCTTATCAATTCTGTTTTCAACCATAGATTTCCAATCTTTAAAGGTTTTGAATGCTTCATCCTTACTTTAAAACAAGTAAATCCATACTTTTCTACTATAATCATCAAGAAATGTAATGAAATACTTGTTACCTCCATGTGAAGCAATCTTTGCAGGGCCCCATAGATCATTGTGAACATATTCCAGAATTCCTTTTGAGCAATGTTTCTTTGTAGAGAACTTGACCCTATGCATCTTTCCATACACACAATGCTCACAAAATTCAAGATCACTAATATTGTCCCCACCTAGCATGCTTTGCCTGTCCAGAACCTGTATTCCTCTTAGACTTATATGTCCCAACCTTTGATGCCACAGGCTGGCATTGCTTGATGTTTGGACTGCCACTGCTGTTATTCCTATCACTGCTTGACCATTGAGAAGGTAGATACCATGATCCCTTGTTCCCTTAATGATTACCAATGATCCTTTTATGACTTTTAGAGTGCATTTCTCCGTTTTGTACGAACAACCAGCTTTTTCCAGTATTCCTAGGCAAATTAAGTTCCTCTTCAGCTCTAAAACATGTCTGACCTTAGACAAAATCTTCATGGTTCCATCTTCCAACTTCAGCTTGATTGAACCAATTACAACTACCTTGCAGGCTTATTTGTTCCCCATAATCACCTTGCCTCCATCAGTTTCTTTGTAGTCAATAAACCAATTTCTATTTGAGGTCATGTGAAATGAACACCCAGAGTCAAGCACCCATTCATCATCTGTGATTTCAGTTGAATTTTCCATAAGAACTTATGTGCTTTCATATCCTTTAGAGGCTAAAGATGCATTTCCATAATCATCATCACTATTTGATCCTTTCTTTCCTTTCCAATCTAGGCATTCTTTCTTCAAATGCCCCTCTTTCTTGCATATGAAACACTTCATTTTAGACTTGTCCTTTTCTTTATTCTTGAACTTATTCTTCTATTTTTTATTCTTCTTCTCTGCCTTGGCCTTGACAAACAATCCCTCACCACTACTTTCTTTTTTCCCATCTGACTTCCTCTTCAAGATCTTCATCAACAATAGGGCCTGATCCTCATCATCCAATTTTACATCAATATTTTCAAGATCTAAAACAATCTTATTAAACTCATCCATATGATCTTCAATTGACCTCCCAGGTTGCATCTTGAAAGTATATATCTTTTGTTTTAAGTATAAACGATTCGCTAATGATTTTGTCATATATAAAGATTCTAATTTTAGCCAAATACCTGTTGCAAATAGGGGTGTACATGGGTGCGGGTCGACCCGTCAACCTGATCACCCAACCCGATTTTTACCCGTACCAGGTCATTTCCGAGTCCAACCCAACCCAACCGTTGAAACCCGCTTATATTTGGTTCGGGTAATGGGTTTAACAATTTGAACACGTAGACCCGACCCGGTAACTAGTTATATATATATTTTTTTTAAATTTTGTTTGGCAGCCCAGCCGTCCAATAGGGTTTCAAATATTATTAATAACTGATTTTTATATGAATGTTGATCCAAGGTGGTTATGCGTCTAGCCTAAATACTTAATTTTTCTCGCAATTTAGCGTTTAATTTGTCTTGGCCTTGTAATCTCATATATGCCTACTCATAAAATTCGTATCTAATTTTTGAATTGTCTCTTTCAAAAGAGCAATTTAATTTTTGAGTTAAATACTATTTATTTAAATGTTATATTTTGTTATAGTTTTACATAATAAAGGTATGAACGGAAAGCTTATGCTTATAATGAATTTAGTTTAAATTTTTTACATTTGTTAAATACAATTTTTTTTAGTTAAATACTATTCATTTGAGTTAAATACTATTTATGAACAAAAATGGTGCTTATACAAAAGCTTAGGATGAATTTAGTTTGAATTTTTTATATTTAAATCTATTAAACACTTTTTTTTTAGTATATTATTTGAAAATAGTAAGTACTCTAACTATAAATAAATGAAGCACTACTATTAAAAAATTATGGTAGCTTAGTAAACTAAAATGGTTGGTTAGTTATGTGTAATAATTAAAGTTATGTGGTGGACCAAGTAGCAATGCTAGATGTTTTCTCCTCACTTTTATTATTAATATTAATTTTTGCATATTTCTAATTATTCCCTTTCAGACTTTGAGGAACTTGTTAAGTGCTTGTACTTGAATTTGACATTGCTTAGAATTGATGAATTTTTATATTTTATTGATATATTGTTGTTGAATTTATTTATGTATTTGAAGATTGTTGAATTTATTTTTTTGTGTGAGAGGTTGATGATTTTTTTAAAAAATTGAATGATGTGATTGAAATTTTATAGTTTTTGAGACATTTAAGTATTAAATATATTTTCATTCAATATATTTTCCCGTAAAATAAAAAATAGGTTATTATTTATGTATAACCCGCCAACCCAACCCAATCCAACCCGTTCTTGATCGGGTCGGTTCGGTTCGGGTTAAATTATAAAAATACGGGTTTAGAACTTAACCCAACCCAAAGATAATCGATCGGGTCGGACATCGGATTTTGTCAAAATCGGCCCAACCCAACCCACATACACCCTTAGCTGCAAAGGTCTCCTTTGACACTTCCCTCAGAACCTTGTCTCCAAGACTCAAGATTAAAGCACTATGAGCCTTGTTCATGATATCCTTCTTCTCCTTTTCTGGTAGTGTGGATGCCATGTCTTTCTCTCCTCCCAGTGCTTCTGCCAAACCTTGATGAGCCAACAACGCTTTCATCTTGAGATGCCATAACCCAAAGTCATTCTTCCCATCGAATTCAAGTACATACTTTGTTGATGCCATCTTTTCTTTGAATCGAATACACTCGTACTCTTGATACCAGTTGTTGTTAATAACATAGATCAATGAGTCACTAAACCAAGAATGTTCTTGATTTGAATATGAAATGGAGATTGATCATTCACTAAACCAAGAATGTTCTTGGTTTATGTAAAACGCAGATTATTTATATTGTAAAACGGAAAACGTTCTCCACTTTCTGTCAAACAGAATTAAGCCTTGCAATGCTAAAATGAACACACACAATTGTTAACCCAGTTCAGAGATAAAACTCCTACATCTGGGGGACTGGATCCGACTTGAATTATCACTAATATGAAATGAAATGATTACAATGTTTTTCTACACTTATGCTGGCAGTTTTCTTCACTTTCTACAAACTGCAGCTTGCATTCTATTCTCTCTCTATTTTGTCAGCCTTCCTTGCTTTGGCTTATATACAAGTTGTTTACAATTTAGGAGTAAAAAACAAAAGTAGTTACAACTAACTAACTGAAAACTAACTACCCAAAACAGATTTTATCTTCAAAGTCTTCAAATTGAGTACCACATACTACCGTTAGTATTAGCCATCAGAACCAAATCTGCTTGCTCTTCATCATCAAAGCATTCATTAGAATCATCCCTGGTAGTCATCAACATCCATATCTTTCGTTGGAATTTCAATACCATCAGTATTTTTTTGGAGCAGTGTAGCCATCATTGGACACGGCCGCTAACGAGAGGGCTGAGAGGGTGAGACAAGTGCGAATGCGTGAGAGAGTCAAGGAGCAAAAAAGAGAGGGATAGTAGAATAGAGAGAAGGGATGCAATAGTGAATGGCTTTCTCCAGTCCTTAAAATTTTGAAGGATATTTTAATAGTTTATCACTATTATTTTAATAACATATTATTATTTAAAAAAAAATTAGGACATGTCATGACTCTCTACGACTCCTGAAAAGGTCCGTTGTTGCCTTCAACATAAAATTTAATTCCAATCACTCTAAGAAATAGTGCCTAATATATCTTTTCCTTTCATTTTCTCTTCCATTATGAAAGAACCGTGCCCCTTGTTTGTTTGCTAATAATAAATTTTATAATGATGCATAAATGAAACATCTATTGATTTGGTGATGATAAGAAGGTAAAGATTCAGATTGGGTGCAATGTCTTAGTCGTAAGTTTAAGATTGGAAAATTCCAATTTCAAATCATATCTTAATTTTTCTTAATCTAAAATACTAAGTTTAAAATTTTGATTGGAAAATACATGTAATTGCACATAAAATTCGAATTTAAAGACTTTGTTATGGGTTGATATAATAACACAATGGTCTCATTTCAATGCTACAATTCGCTTTAACATCTCCTTGATTAGTCATGATTGCTAAGTGATAACAAATATTTAAAATTTTACTTCAATTTATGTGGCCGTGGCTATGACCATGAGTATCCATTCAATTTTTAATTTTGTGTGGGATAAGCATGAGATCTTGTTCATTTAAAATAAACAACTCATTTTAAAAGAGTAAAGTGAGTAATATTTATCATTGAAGATAAAATGAATGATTAAACTTACGTGTACATACATGATCAATCATAGATGAATATAATATATATTATTCATTTACTCACTTTACCAACTTCTCATTTTATATGAGCCAAATTCTTTCACCTGCAACACCAAAGTGCTTACTATACACCAACTAAGGCTCTGCATCGTTGGTTTTTTTCAAAAACCAAAAGATATCTATTTTAAAATCATTATATGGATTAAGATTTATAACAAAATCCATTTTTTGGTTTAAAACCGATTATAAAATCGGTTATGGTTAAATAACCGATTTCTGATTATGCAACCGGTTTCGACAAATCCAATTTTAAAATCGATTTTTTTTCTTCTCAAAATCGGTTAAAATCTGATTATTTTTTAATTGATTTGTGAACTTTTAATTAATTTGAAAACGTGACATTATATACAAAAAACATGATATAACTAGTTAATTTCAAGAATTTGATGCATTATGAAACTATCATGACAAAACTACGAACAAGCTTGAGCATAAGTTTCTTTTCATTACCTTAAACAAATTCTCACCATATAATCCAATCAATAATGAAGGTATGTAAATTACTGTAAGATCAGATGTGCACCTAAGAGGGGGGGGGGGGTGAATTAGTTGTTTGGGTATTTTAACAGTTTTCAGAATTTTAGTGATTGATTTTTGAGTTTAATGTTGGTAGATGAAGAAGTAAATAACAGTAAGTAAATGAACACTGCAGATTTATCCTGGTTCCCCTTATAACCAAGGGTACATCCAGTCCTCTTGCTCACCACAAGAGATTTTCTTCACTATTTGTCAGAATATGTACAAGTCCTCACCCTAGGACCTTTGCTACAATCTTCTAACAAACTTTCTATGATAGAACACTACTATCTTAGATATAACACTTAAAGAAAGTACAACTTTCTTTTACAAACACTTGTTGTTTTGATAAGAATATAGGAGTAAGAAGGAGGTAGAATGATAACAATCCAAGATTTATTCAAGTACGTTGAGAACCTTAAGGATATGAAAATGTTATGCAAGTACTTGAATTTCTGAAAATATCTTTGAGAAAAATTCAGAAAAGTTAGTTCAAAGACTTTGAAATTGTGTAATTGGATTGATGATTTTGAATCTGAAGTTATGACATATTTATAGTCCATAAACATCTCTTCAGATTCGTGGTCATTGATCCAAGAGGTTTGAGGAAGAATTGCAATGTTTTAGATTGAATTCAGAACTGAAAAATTGCATTGCTTTCAGTTGTATTCGATTACAAGATATATGTATTCGAATACACCTTGCTGCAACGTTCAAATTTATTCAAATTTTTCACTGTGTAGCCGAATACACTTTTGTGTAGTCGAATACAGATGAAGAGTTTTAGCTACTGACTTAGCAATTTTTCATCTGTATTCGAATACAACAGGATGTAGTCGAATATAGATGAGATGGTTTTGCTTCTGACTTAGAAATTTTTCATCTGTATTCGAATAAACCTTGGTTGTAGTCGAATACAGATGAGACGTTTTTGCTACTGACTTAGCAATTTTCATCTGTATCCGAATACACCTGTGTTGTATTCGACTACAATGTTGTATTTGGTCAAAAATAAAGATTCTATCATTTTGAAAATATTATTTTGGACTTTTGAAAATATTGTTTATGCATATGCAAAATATTGTAAGGTTCTCTTTGTAGTTGAACTATGGCTTGAATCATTTACCTTTACATAAACTATCTATTTTTAATTCATCAAAGGATGTTTGGAGATGTTTTGGAGGACTTCTTCTTTTTGTTGCTTTGAGCGTTGTCACCATTGGTCTTTGTATAATCAAAAACATGTATTTTTACATTCTCCCCCTTTTTGATTATGACAAAACTATTGTTGTTTATTGACGACTCCCCCGTAATGTATGCGCATTATACTCTCCCGTAATGTATGCAAACTTCTGTGTTGGAGGAGTAAGGGAAGATATGTGTTGAGTACCTACATTTAAAATTTAATAGACAACAACAAAATACATATTTTCTCCCCCTTTTGACATGATCAAAAAGAAGAATACCAGTAATAAGGAAGGAAGGGACAAAAACAGAAGAAATTTTAAAATAAACCAAGAACGATCATATTGATATAAGCAATCAGATAAAGTCATATAAAAGTCAGACAATAATACCAAAATGAAACGGAAAGTAGCAGAGATTACATTAAGCAAAACAGAAGGGTAATTCAATCCTAGAAAAACTAAAGGCGAACTAGTCCTAGGAAAGTAAGTGCGAATCAGCGACGATCAGGAGGTAGATGGAGGTGATCAATTTTGTCGGCGATGATACACATCTCGTGGACCAGGCTGTCATGGTTGGTAGCGATGGTGGATTCGAGAGCTTGAAAGCGAGCATCGACCGAAGTGGTAAATCCGGAGAAACAGGTCTAGAGAGAGTCAAGTTTAGTCATAATCATTCGGTTGGAGACCTGATCATCATCAGATGCAGTATCTTCAGCAGCATCATCTGTAGGAGCAGTATCAGGTGCAGAGGTGTCGGCAGGAGCATCAGCAAATGTTTGACCTATATCACTCAGATGGATGTATTTTTGAAGCGGTTCACTCCAAACGATTTTCATGCTAGGAAGGACACTTAAATCAAGCAGATTTTCCTTAGTAACGGTATAAACAACTTCCTCAGAGAAATCCACCCCAAAGTGTTCAAGAATGCGAGAGACTTCCTTAGCATAAGGCAAAGCAACAGCTTCTCTGGAGACAAACATGACGGATTTAACAAAATACGCCCAGTTATGGGGAAGGCCTTCAAACATGTAGTACATAATCTGGAGTTCAAACTCAGAAATCTGAGAGTAGTTACCGGCTTTAGGAACCAAAATGTAACTTAAGAAGTAATGGAGCAAACGATAATCAACAGTGAGATTTCCAACACCAAATCGTTGTTTTGCAAACGTGGAGCCGACCTGAATTCTCTTGCGTTCCATAGTTTGTTTGTCAAAGCGACAAAGAGCCACATAAGCATCATATTTTGAAACACTATACCATTTGCATAAGTTAGTCGGACTAGTTTTCTAGCCGACATCGGGAATTTTCAAAATAGCACCAATAATGTGAGAATCAAGTTCAATAGTTTTCCCTTTGACACGAGAAATCAACATTTTGCCATCCCGACGCAAATTACAGTAAAAGACCCTAACTAAATCAGGATATATCGGACCCTTGTAAGCAATAAATTCCTCAATACGTTGAGCCCTAAGTAAAGCAGGAAATTGAAAAGCAGAGAATGAATCTAAAGTACCGATTTTGGGAATGATGAGCCGCTTGTCGGAGTACAGTGTGCGAAATCGAGTAATTTCTTCCGGGGTGTGTAAGAGACGAGATAAATCTGTGATGTTGGTGCTCTTGGTTCATCTCTTGGAAGGACCTACGCAGGCATGCTTAGTGCGAGGTCCGCGTTTGCGTGCGTTTTGAACAGTGTTGGAGATGTTGGACATAGTGAGTTGAAGGAAATTTGGGGGTTTAGGGTTTTAAGTTTGCGAAATTGAAGAAAGGAAGAAGAGGAGTAGATTGTGATCGTGATTGGAGGTAATAACGATGGGATAAGCAGTTAGGAAGGGAAATGATGTGAATTCTGAAGAAGAATTGGTGATTGTCGAATGCGGGAGTGTTTCTGTATTCGAATACCCAAGTTGAATGAACAGTGGAATGCTGACAAAACGTTTAAATATGACAAAAAAATGCGAAGCTGTAGTCGAATAAGTGTATTCGACTACAGATAGTTCTGGAAAACTGTATTCGATTATAGTCTGATTGTATTCGGCTACAACTTCAAAATTTTTGAAACAGACATGATTTTATCAGGCAGAGCATAACACAGATGTTATAAAATCACAAAGAACTGACAAGTAGGCCTAGACAATTAATTTCTAATATGCGAATACGAGAATTAACTCATACCTTTGACATGATGATAACAATTTACCTTTTAAAGATCACTTTCACTTAAGATGCCGAGTTCGCGTCGTATTTTGAAAAAGGAGTCTTTAGGAAGTGGTTTAATAAATATGACCGCAAGTTGGTTATGTGTATCCACAAAGGTTACTTCAACATTTCCTTTAAGCACATGATCCCGCAAAAAATGATGTCGTATATCAATGTGTTTGGTCCGAGAATGCATGATTGGATTCTTGGAAATATTGATTGCACTAGTGTTGTCGCATTGTAACGAAATACATCCGAGATCAATTCCATAATCACATAGTTGTTGCTTGAGCCATAGAATTTGTGCACAACAACTTTCTGCTGCTATGTATTCGGCTTCAGCAGTACTAAGTGCAACAGATGCTTGCTTTTTACATGACCATGATACGAGTGCATTGCCCAATACATGGCAAGTGCCGCTTGTGCTTTTACGGTCTGTTTTACATCCTGCATAATCTGAATCAGAATATCCAACTAGACTACAGATGCTACCTTTCGGATACCATAGTCCTACATTGATGGTGCCTTTTAAATATTTCATGATTCTTTTGACAGCTACAAGATGTGATTCTTTCGGATCTGCCTGAAATCTAGCACATAGACAGACACTAAACATGATATCTGGTCGACTGGCCGTTAGATATAATAAAGATCCAATCATACCTCAATATTTTGAAATGTCTACAGACGCACCAGTTTCATCTTTATCAACATATGTTCCGGAACCCATGGGAGTTGCACTTTCCTTGCAATTTTCCATTTCAAATCTTTTTAGCAGTTCTTTGCAATATTTTGCTTGATTGATGAAGATGCCATGCTTGAGTTGTTTGATGTGAAGACCAAGAAAATAGTTTAATTTTCCCATCATGGACATTTCAAATTCACCTTGCATCATCAATGAGAATTCTTCAGATATTTCATTGTTTGTTGAACCGAATATGATATCGTTAACATAAATTTGGACCAACAAGGTGTGACCATTATTTCGTTTAATAAATAATGTCTTGTCAACCTTGCCCTTTTCAAAACCTCTTTCACATAGGAAGGCACTCAATCTGTCGTACCAAGCTCTTGGTGCTTGTTTTAGACCATAGAGAGCTTTCCTTAATTTGAATACATGTGTAGGATTCTTGAAGTCTTCAAAGCCGGGTGGCTGCTTGACATATACTTCTTCATTGATGTATCCATTTAGAAATGCACTTTTCACATCCATCTGAAATAATTCAAAATTCATAGAACAGGCATAAGCAAGTAGTAAACGTATTGCTTCTAACCTTGCGATCGGGGCAAATGTTTCGTCAAAATCAATGCCTTCTTCTTGATTGTATCCTTGGGCGACCAATCTTGCTTTGTTGCGAACAACTATACCATTTTCGTCAAGTTTATTTTTAAATATCCATTTTGTACCAATTATGTGTATATCTTCTGGATTAGGAACAAGTTCCCAAACTTCATTTCTTTCGAATTGGTTAAGTTCTTCTTGCATTGCAAGTATCCATTGATCATCTTTTAGTGCTTCACCTATTTTGGAGGGTTCGATTTGGGAAACAAATGCCATGTTTAAGCATGCATCTTGTAGTTTAAGTCTAGTTGTAACTCCTTTGTTGATATCACCAATAATGTTATCAAGTGGATGATCTCGATGGGTTCTCCATTCCTTTGGTAGTTTATCGTTTTCCTTTTCAATGTTGACTTCATTGTCTTGACTCGGTTGATCAATTTGATCTTCTTTACTTGGATCACTACTTTCAATATCATCATCATCATAAGAAATAGTTTTGTCCTCTTTCAAAGGGTTAGTTTCATCAAAAGTAACATGTATTGATTCTTCTACAATTAACGTTCTTTTATTGAAAATTCTAAATGCTTTACTAGATAATGCATACCCAATAAATATACCTTCATTTGCTTTTTCATCGAATTTTCCAAGATTGTCTTTTCCGTTATTTAGCACAAAACACTTGCATCCAAAGATGTGGAAGTGAGAGATATTGGGCTTTCTGCCTTTGTAGAGTTCATACGGAGTCTTCTTAAGAATCGGCCGAATGTTTACTCTGTTAGTAACATAGCATGTCGTGTTTACGGCATCTGCCCAAAAATACTTTGGTAGATTTGAATCACTTAACATAGTTCTTGCAAGTTCTATCAAGGTTCTGTTCTTTCTCTCAACAACCCCATTTTGTTGAGGTGTTCTAGGTGCATAAAAATTGTGGAAAATTCCATTTTCTTCACAGAATTCTTCAAATAAGGTGTTTTGAAACTCTCTTCCATGATCACTTCTTATCGATACAATTTTGGATAATTGTTCATTTTGGACTAGTTTGGCATAATTTTTAAATGCTTTAAAAGCTTCGTTTTTGTTTGCCAAAAACAAGGTCCATGTGTACCTTGAAAAGTCATCAACAATTACTAGTCCATATGAATTTCCACCAAGACTCTTAGTTCTTGATGGACCAAACAAATCCATGTGTATTAATTGAAGTGGTCTTGTAGTAGATATAACATTTATAGCTTTGAAGGAAGTTTTCGTTTGTTTACCTTTTTGACAAGCGTCACATAATTTATCCTTGACAAATTTCATTTTTGGTAATCCAACAACAAGATCATGCTTGACTAGTTTGTTTAAATGATCCATGTGAATATGAGCAATTCTTTTATGCCATAACCATGCATCATTGTTGTCGCTTACCAAAAGACATTTCATTTTCAAGGATAAATCGTCAAAATTAAGTATAAAAATATTCTTGAAACGTTTACCGATAAATTGAATTTCACTTGTTGCTGCATTTTGAATGATGCACTCTTCTTTGTTGAAGACTATCTTGTGTCCTTTGTCACATAGCTGGCTAATGCTTATGAGATTATGCTTTAAGCCTTCAACATACAGAACATCTTCAATTGATGGAGAAGGTTTTGTTCCAACTTTTCCAATACCTAGGATTTTTCCTTTATTATTATCTCCATATACTACATATCCTTTTGATTCAAGGGTCAAGGCTGAAAATTTTGTTATGTCTCCCGTCATGTGTTTGGAACACCCACTATCTAAGTACCACAAATTTGAAGTACTTTGTGTGCATCCCTGCAAAATTGAAATCAAATTTTATTAGGTACCCAAAGTGCTTTGGGTCCTTGGGGTTTAGTGACTTTCTTGACCCATATGCAATGTCCTTTAGGAACGCTAATGTTTCTTATATGACAAGTATTCGGTGTGTGTCCATATATACCACAATATGAGCAAGTAGGAATTTTACTAGTGTATGTATAAAGTTTATTTTTAGTAATCTTTTCCTTATGCGAATGCTCTTTTTGTACAATTGTCATATTTCTTAGATTTGTTTGAGTACTTGATTTTACAAAAATGGTCTTACTAGTGCTTGGTTTGTCAAATTTAGAAAATCCAAGACCACTTTTATCATTTGAATATCTTTGCATGTTTAGAACATTTTCCAATCCTATATGTCCTTTTTCATATCTTTCAATCACTCTATTTAGTTGAACAATTTTAAATGAAAGGGAATCACAATTGTTGCATGTAGAATTCTGCTTAGATTTTTCAGCATCTTTTTCCATAATATTAATTTTTTCTTTAAGACATGAGATTTCTTTCTTTTGAGTTGATACTTGTTTAAGCAGATTTTTACATTCAACAAGAAGTTCCTTTATTGCATTTTGTGCTTCATTGTATTCTATAACTAATTCATGATTATAATGAGGAGTGTTTAAGTTACTAACCTCTTCGTCATCTGAATGATGTGAAGCCATTAGTGCAACATTAGCACATTCATCACTTTCAGTTTCTGATGATGAACTTATGTCGTTATCTTCCCATGCTATATATGCTTTCTTGAATTCTTTTCTTTTACCAGCATTCTTTTTGATGAGATCTGGGCAATCTGCTTTAATATGTCCTTGTTTCCCACATTCAAAGCATGTGAAGTTTTGGTTAGCCGTGCTATCTTTCTTTCTGAAGTTCTTCTTTTTGAAACTTCTGTTATTTTAAAGGAATTTACCGAATTTCTTGACAAGGAAGTTAATGTTTTCGTCGTCATCAGAAATTTCATCTTTGACTACTTCCTTTGATTCGGTCTTTAGAGTAATATTTTTGCTCTTCTTTTCTTGGGTTTCATTTTGCTCTAATCGTCCAAGTTCTATTTCATGTTCTTGTAGTTTGCCAAATAATGCAGAAAGTGACATTTTGGATAAACTCTTCTTTTCTGATATCGCTGTCACCTTTGGTTGCCACGCCCTAGTTAGTGATCGTAATACTTTCAGATTCAGTTCATCGTTGGAGAAAACTTTTCCAAGGGCTGTCAAGTCATTTGTTAAGTGGGAGAATCGTTTCTGCATGTCTAATATAGATTCTCCAGGCTGCATACGAAATAATTCATATTCTTGAGAAAGTGTATTAAGTTTGGATCTTTTTACCTCTATGGTGCCTTCATGGGTTACTTCCAATGTGTCCCATATTTCCTTGGTTGTTTTACAATGAGATATGCGGAAAAATTCATTCATACCTAATGCTGATTGTAGAATGTTTTTAGCCTTTTTGTCAAATAGCACTTTCTTTTTATCGTCATCGGTCCAGGAATTCTTTATCTTGATTTCTTCTTTGTTGTTTATAACTGTCGTTGGGATGTAGGGACCATTTTCAACAGCATCCCATATTTCGTCTCCCTGTGCCTCAAGATATGCTTGCATTTGTATCTTCCAGAAATCATAATGTTCACCGACGAAACATGGTGGTTTGTTACTACTGCCACCGTCTCTAAAAACTGATTGTGCGGAAGCCATGAGTTATTTGATCTAGGAGTAAGTTACCTTGAACCTGCTCTGATGCCAATTGTAAGATCAGATGTGCACCTAAGAGGGGGGGGGGGGTGAATTAGGTGTTTGGGTATTTTAACAGTTTTCAGAATTTTAGTGATTGATTTTTGAGTTCAATGTTGGTAGATGAAGAAGTAAATAACAGTAAGTAAATGAACACTGCAGATTTATCCTGGTTCCCCTTATAACCAAGGGTACATCCAGTCCTCTTGCTCACCACAAGAGATTTTCTTCACTATTAGTCAGAATATGTACAAGTCCTCACCCTGGGACCTTTGCTACAATCTTCTAACAAACTTTCTATGATAGAACACTACTATCTTAGATATAACACTTAAAGAAAGTACAACTTTCTTTTACAAACACTTGTTGTTTTGATAAGAATATAGGAGTAAGAAGGAGGTAGAATGATAACAATCCAAGATTTATTCAAGTACGTTGAGAACCTTAAGGATATGAAAATGTTATACAAGTACTTGAATTTCTGAAAATATCTTTGAGAAAAATTCAGAAAAGTTAGTTCAAAGACTTTGAAATTGTGTAATTGGATTGATGATTTTGAATATGAAGTTATGACATATTTATAGTCCATAAACATCTCTTCAGATTCGTGGCCATTGATCCAAGAGGTTTGAGGAAGAATTGCAATGTTTTAGATTGAATTCAAAACTGAAAAATTGCATTGCTTCCAGTTGTATTCGATTACAAGATATATGTATTCGAATACACCTTGCTGCAACGTTCAAATTTATTCAAATTTTTCACTGTGTAGCCGAATACACTTTTGTGTAGTCGAATACAGATGAAGAGTTTTAGCTACTGACTTAGCAATTTTTCATCTGTATTCGAATACAACAGAATGTAGTCGAATACAGATGAGATGGTTTTGCTTCTGACTTAGAAATTTTTCATCTGTATTCGAATACACCTTGGTTGTAGTCGAATACAGATGAGACGTTTTTGCTACTGACTTAGCAATTTTCATCTGTATCCGAATACACATGTGTTGTATTCGACTACAATGTTGTATTTGGTCAAAAATAAAGATTCTATCATTTTGAAAATATTATTTTGGACTTTTGAAAATATTGTTTATGCATATGCAAAATATTGTAAGGTTCTCTTTGTAGTTGAACTATGGCTTGAATCATTTACCTTTACATAAACTATCTATTTTTAATTCATCAAAGGATGTTTGGAAATGTTTTGGAGGACTTCTTCTTTTTGTTGCTTTGAGCGTTGACACCATTGGTCTTTGTATAATCAAAAACATGTATTTTTACAATTACAATTTATACACCGTATTACACCACAACCAACAACACTCTCCAAATTTGACATTCATCCTCAGATAAAATGGAAAACAAGAAAAGATGAGAAATCAATAAATGATTTACAATAGGGTGAAATGTTGACAAAATATAATATATAACATTTATATCAATATGAAAAGAAAAAAAATGGTTAAACTTATATAAGATGTCAAAAGAAAAATAGAAAGGAAAAATCTAAAATGAACAAAAAGGCTAATGTATACAAAATGAAGTAATTAAAAATAAGTTATGTTTTTATGCATTATTTTAAAACTGAAGGTATGAATCTTATTTTATAAAAAAAAAAATATGTTTTTTAGGAAATATATTTTTTGTTGTGAAAAGATAAGAATTTGCTAAGGTCATGAAAATTGTGAAATTTCTATTGAAAACTCGTGTTACGGGAGAAATGATACAAAGTTTAATACCTATAGAAATGGAGAAAAAAAAAAAAAGAAATACTGTTAAGTTAGGAAGAGATTGAAATGTAGAAAAGAAAGAGATAAATGGAAGAATAAAGTTGACGTTCAAGAGTGGCTACCTCGTTGTTGTCGTCGGAATTAGAGAAGAAGTAGCAAAACTTTTTTTGCTGTGTTAATGAGAGAAATATAGCATCTTGCTAATTCAATTTAAATTGTATGTAAATTAGAATTTAGAGAAAGGAATTAGGATTCCAAGAAAGGATTTAGGGTTCAAATTCAAAAATAAAATATGAGTGGTTAATAACCGGATAAAATCCAGATCCAAATATAAAATGTGAGTAGATATTCAACCGATTAATAAATAAATTGGATTATGACCATATTATTTTAACTGGATATTTAAAATGGATTTGGATCCAGTTATGGATTTGGGCTTCATAACCAAAGTTTTTACATAGCCCTAACACCAACTCTGATTAATTGGATCTATTATTTCATTATTATTATTATTATTATTATTATTATTATTATTATTATTATTATTATTATTATTATTATTATTATTATTATTATTATTATTATTATTCCGACACTAACTTTAACGCCGAAGTGCTTATAATACACCAACTCAAATTAACAGCATCATTTATTGTGGTTTGAATTTTAAATAATTTTAAAATAATATTCCGTCATAGACATCCTATCAAAGTAGTACACTCTTTTCTACATGTTCTCCCTCCTCTTTTTCTTTTTCTTTTAAAAAAACTAATTTTCATAGCACATTTTTATAGGAGTTGAAGAAATTAAAAGACCAAAATTCAATTACTGACAAAAGAAAAAAATACTAACACAATAACTAATCCATCAACATTTATTTATAGAAAACACATTTTTGTAAATTGGGGGCAGGAGTGGCATGGAGGTCGGGAAAGAGAGATGAAAGAGAAATTGGAGCTGGAGAAGAGGGGGTATTTTCAAAAGGCAGATAATACAAAGAAAGAGGTGCGAATAGAAAATAAAATGGCTGTCTACGTAGCGGTGTCCAGAAAAAAATGAGCTTTACATTTTTTTTTCTTTCCCATCTTCGATACTAAAATAGGTCTCATATTTTGTAAGCACGCTTTTGGAGAGCATAAATGGTTTAAAACTAAATATTTGGACATTACAAAATTAATGGTTTTTATCCATGAGATTGAGTCTAGCAGAAAATATTAAATTTCCATAATATGATATATGAGTACGAATTTTCGTTAAAGAAATGTTTTTACCGTTAGTGTTTGACACTCCTCGAATAAGATTATCTCCGACAAAGAGAACTTATGAAAAATAAAAATAATGTTTTTTCAATATGTATATTATTTTTTGTTTGTAATCTTCTATTTTCTTGAGAATTGAACTGTGATAATTTGGAGTTCGGCCAATAAGTAAATAACTTTTGTCCAAAAATTGCACTAACTTGTATTCAAACTTGAGTTCTCGCGAGTGAGTTGTGTTTAACCGGAAATCATTAGTCATATGTATATTAAATTTAAGCAAAATACATCTTGAAGTCTTTTATATTTTACGAAAGTTATAATTTGGTTATTTATATTTTTTTTTTTGTAACACTTCAGTCTTTTAAGTTTAACTTAGTTTTCTCTTAGGTCCTTTATATTTCTACCTTCCCAATATAGTCATTTTAATTTTTACTTTTCGATTCAATCTTTTAAATTTTATCATGTTAACATCATTATTGTCACACTTTTCAACAATAAATGCAATTGACAATATCTGATAAGTAGGACACCTTTTTGGAGAGGAAACTTTCTTTCATAATCTAATAGTCTTCGGAATTAGTGCATGACACTCTAGAGCAACCCAAACTCTAAAACAAATGACAATCTTGAAGTTAATACCAACAACCAAAAGATATCTCAATTACGTTGTGAGCCTCAAATCTTAACAATCATTTGCATCACCACTAAATATATTAAAAAAAAAAGAAAAAAAAAAGAACTCGGAGAAACTAAACCAAAACTAAAAAAAAAACAATTATTTAAATATAAAATTAGGAAGATAATCTTTATTCTTGAAGAAATCGCATTTAATGAGATTGGAGATTAGAGACGACTAATGAGAGTCATGATGAGAAAACCCATAAGTTGACTACAAAATAATTATAAATCTTTCCATCGTACCAGGGATGCCCCATCTTGCAGGTAGTGCAGGCAAGAGCCCCCACTTAGCTTTGAGAAAATTTTTCTATACTATACTTAGTTTACACATAAAATTAAATTTCACACATATAGAGAGATAAGGATTTCACTAATGGAAAATTTTCACATAAAATCATTATTAAATAATTGATTAGTTACTTATATAAAGAGTAGTATTTTTATGAGTTTAATATATATATATTATCAATGTAAATTAGTTTTACACTGATATTTAATAGGAATTATCTATTTTTTCATATCATACTATTAAATTGAGGTAGAATTCAGTAATTTGGC
Organism: Cicer chorassanicum; assembly: GCA_037974735.1. NCBI lineage: Eukaryota > Viridiplantae > Streptophyta > Magnoliopsida > Fabales > Fabaceae > Cicer > Cicer chorassanicum. The sequence goes on from JBBPBP010009779.1 coordinate 69,980,705, forward strand.
ATAATACATGATTTTTATGAGATGACAATGCATTTTTATTTTCTCTATTTTTATCAACATTGAAAATGACAAAATCATTTGATGTTTTTAAATTATAAAAAATGAAATATTTATATAATTATGCTTTCAAAAATAATATGTTATATATATTTAATGCTACAAATTTTTACATACGTTGCCTCCACTACTCAAAATTTTGGATCAGCCTCTGTACATCTTATTATGAGACTCCAAAAAACTTTGTATTTAGAGTGAAAAGCATCAAAAACCAATTTCGAACCACACTTGAACTAGAGATATCTCCAATTATTAAGAGAGACAAACTTTTATTTATTTTATTTTATTTTATTATGAGAGACAAATTCAATTGCATACATTCTTGTAAAAAGATCATCAAAGATGGCAAATTAGATGTATGCCTAAATAGATGTTGAAACGACCAAGAGTGACACCATTACTATATATGTGAAGATTTTTCTGTAAGAGAATGACACCATCAATATTCATTTTAACGAATTCACAATTAAAAGGGCGCCAAATAACTTTTCCATTACTTAAACAACATAATCTAATTTCTCAATCACTCCATATTTTTTGTAGTTTAAATTTTTGTATACAAACTAAAAAGTTTTTCTAATTGATATGTTTGATATTCACTTTTCAATATACAAAGAATTATACATATTCAACTATAAACAATCTTATAAAAATAAATAATTTCATTACATCTAAAGATACGGTTAGAAATTAAAGGTTAATTTTATGTTGAATTTATCCCTAAACCACAAATAAAATTTAGTAACACATAATGGAAGGCAAAGATGAAGATGTAATATTAGGAGCAAACAAGTATAGAGAGAAAAAACCAATAGGAATTTGTGCTCAAACTCAAGAAAGTGGTAAAGATTGCAAAGAGCCACCTTGAGCACCTTTGTTTGAGTTTGGAGAATTGTCATGATGGTCTTTTTACAGAGCAGCGAATCAGGGATAGCAGAGTTTGTGGCAACATTTTTGTTGATTTTATTTTACAAAAAAGGTGAGGCCTGCTTTCGAACCTAAAATCATTAATTTAATATGTGTTCAAATTCTAATTATACTAACACAAAAACTATATCAAAATTTTGAAAAGTTAGATTATATCTTATATTTTTTAATGTCCCCCTCAATGAGAATTGTAAAGCTCCGCCACTGGTAACAGTTTTAACTTTTATGGGTGTGGCTAAATCTAATAATAAGTGTTCCTCAGTTGGTGTTCAAAGGATTGCTTGGTCAGTTGGTGGAATAATTTTTGCTCATGTATATTGCACTGCTAGAATATCTGGTAAAATTTGGAGTTGGGGTTATGTGTAGTTGCAACTCTTCGGACTGTATTTAGTGACACACATCTCAGCTCTTTGATTATGATTAGATGATTTATATTTTAGAATAAATAAAAATCTCTTTTTTTTTTATTAAATATGGATCATTTGATTTTGATTAGACGATCGAGATGCATATGATTGTATGTGGTCATCCTACACCTAATCCAAATACATAAAACTTACATTCAAACTATTCAATGGGTGCAAAATTAATAAACTTTTTAATTTAACATGTGAATATCAATCTGCTAAAAAAATAAAAAAATAATACTACTAATTAGTCTAATGATGTAGTTTTTTTTTATTAAAAGTAAGTATTGAATTATCGTATCCACGTAGGTTTAAGAGATATTATTGTAGTTCAACAATTAATACAATTCTAAGTAAAAGGTTTTAAAGGATTTGTTCAGTAACTTGTAATCGGACAAACGATAAAAATATTAAAAATAATAGGGAGATAGAATTTATGAGATTAGATTTCGTTAACCACTTGCTAATGCATCTTAATGATGTGTTACATATATTGCAGTTGCCACAAATTTCATCATCGTCAGTATTCAACCATTATTAATTCCTTAATAATGGTGAGAGATCAACCATCTTGTTTAAACGTCGATTTCTCCCTTAAACGATTAGCCAAAACGCTTGTATTAGCAACCAACGGTTTGTGACTATTAAACCTAAATCGATTCCTTGAATTTAGATTTAATAGATGTTTATCTAAAATCAAAATCTTAATAGTATTTTCCAATAACCATTCAAATCAAATATCATATCATGATTGAATAAGTCATAATAAGCGTTAAGATCAATGATAAACATTGATATTCATAAATAACTAGAGTATATATAACTTAGATCAAAAGAAATACAAAAGAGTATGGTTATTACATCTAATCTCAATAAAAAAAAAAAAAAAAAAGAATTTAGCTCCTCATTATCATAAATCCAAATGTTTTCTTTTAAATCAAGTCCTAGTAAGGCTATTCTTAGGAGCTATATGTGGTGCTGCTGTGGTAAAGGGTTTTCAACCATACCAATATGAGAGACTTGGTGGTGGTGCCAACACTCTTAATAAAGGTTACTCCATAGGTGATGGACTTGGTGCATAGATTGTTGTTATATTTGTTCTTGTTTATTCTGTCTTCTCTGCTATTGATGTCAAAAGAAATGCAAGAGATTCTCACATTCCTGTAAGCGAAACTCAAAATCTTAATTTTCTAATATACAAAACTACAAGAAATATAATTAAGGATTCACGCATTCACATAGTCAGATGGTCGTTTGATCAAGATCACACGATTAAGATTTAAGTTTGGTATTTTAAACAATAAAATAAAAAATTAAAACTATATTTTTTTTGTATTGTCTGATGTCGATCGAATGACACTTGGTGATTTGAATGTGACATATAATCTGTATGACTATCGGAAATTCGATTTCAAAACTACATTAGCGTCCTTTAATTTAACTTAATGTTTCAATTTTTGTCCTTAGATTTTTTAGAGTCTAAAGACTATTTTAAAAATAAGTAAAAAAATAAGAGCTTTAGAATATATATTATATATTTATAAAGAAGGTTTCATCACTCAACAATACGATTGAACTCTTGTTGACAACAATGACATCACAATCTTAGATAAATTAAAAAATATCATTCTTTTTGACAGAAAATATCATATTAATTATGATGTATTAGATTAAATTATTAAATAAAAATGGCTTGTGACACGAAAAAATAAAAAACTTGTGCGAAACTTTACATTAGATTAAAAGACCTTTGAATTAGTTTTGCTTGTATGATCTCTTTATTATAAGAATTTGATTATCATAAGATTCAACCCGATTGAAATGGATACATGTTGTATTAGGATGATGATATATCTTACTATAAGCATTTGAATGGATCAGATTTTGGCACCACTGCCAATTGGTTTTGCTGTGTTTATGGTGCATTTGGCTACAAGCTTGGGACAACTATGTTAGTCTTTTTCATCCTTATTTTTCTTTTAGATTTCTTTTTTCTTCATTATTTTTTTCTTAATTTAATTTGAAATATTTTATTTAAACTTCCAATTTAGAGTGCAACGATTCGATCCTTAAAAATAACAAAATTCCTTAATAATTACATTTTTATTTTGAAACAACCAAAATTACTAATTAGTTATTATTAACTTTCTCCTTATCAAACTCATACAAACTTTAAGTTAATGATTTTGTTAGTGTATTTTTTTCTATACTACTAGCGGCTTATAACAATTGTGTTTTGTATCTCATTTCGTCTCACAACGAGAGTTATTTTAACAAAAAAATATTGTCTTAAAATAAATATTATTTACAATTTTATATTACTCTTCAATAATTACTATATATATACAATTAGGGCTGGACAACGGGTGGGTATGGGCGGTTTCAGGTCCAAATTCTGGATCCGACTAAAACCACGGGTGGTGTTCTGAGACCCATTTCCGACCATTTAGATATAGGGTTTGTGCGGGTCTCGGGTTATACGGGTTTTCGGGTAGATAAATTCGGGTTGGACTATTGGCCCATTTTAAATTTCTAAAATTCTAATGTTTTTTTTGTAAAATTAAGTGCAGATTTTTTTATGTGTCCTTAAGAAACTAATGGCCTATTAAACATTAATAAGCATTTTTATGTTTTAAATTGTTAGTTTTAGCCAAATAAATTGTTAATTAATTCCTTCAGTTTTACACTATTTTTAAATTGTTAATTTTAGCCAAATAAATTATTAATTTGAACTAGTAAATTATTCAAAATAGTATCATTTTATAACTTAGTCTCACTTTAAAAATGATTATTTATCTTTCAGATTTATTTTGTCCCATTTTTACCTTGCTAATGAGTTTTGCAAAATGAAACATTACAGCATACATCAACAACAAAGATTTAAACTTTAAATTATACAACATATCAATTTAAATTTACAAATAAAATATTAAGTTCTTCAAAAAAAATATGATTCACTTCAACCATCAACCTGCAGAAACATCAACCTACACAGAAAACAAATTTAAAATTAGAATTCAGATTTACTAAGAAAGAAAACTATTGAAAAAGTGAATACCATAATATCTCTTTATTCAATAAACAAAGAAATCTTAAGACCAAATTAGAAATATTCAAGATTAAAAACTACATCAACTTATTATTACCATCATTATCTATGTAATTTCTATTCAGAAAAATTATTCCATCTACATAGACATATTAAAAAAATATAAAAAACATACATTTAAAAAACAAGAACATCTTAATGGTGGAAGCAGAAAACCAAAACCTAAAAACCCTAAATCTTAAACCAAAACAGAGAAACCAAACCAAAGGCTATATGTTCTAAGTAATAAAACACCATAACCCTAAAAATAACCCTAAATCTTAAAACAAAAACACAGAAAAATAACCATAAATTTTAAAACAAAACACAAAAATAGTAAGACTTAATCCAAACCCGTATACCTACGTAATAAGAAGCCCAAACCCTAAAAACAATCATCAATAAACATAAAAAACTTAACAATACCGTGTTGATGTGTGAATGTAACCCTTCCTTCATTCCATCAAGTTTGTCCGATTACAAATCGCTAATTTTGAAGAAAAAAAAGATAAAAAAATCACTAAAAAAACATCGAGTAAGTATAAAGATATGGAAAAGAGAGACACAACAAGAAAAGAAGGAGAACCTACCTGATAGTTTGGTTCTCTTTTGAGAGTGGAAACGATGGCTCTAGAATGAGTGTTGGTAGGCGGCAGGAGGAGAGAATGGAGAGAATTCGGGTTAGGTTTGTGTTGGTAGGCGGCAGAGAGAATGGAGAGAATTATGGTTAAGTTTGTTACCATTACATTTATATATTGGGTCGTGTTCCTGGGTCTATTAGTTAAAGTGGCCCAAACTCCATTCACATATAGAAAATTGGTTTTCGTACCCCCCCCCCCATTTATTGATGTACCCCCATATTTTAAATTTTTTTGAGTGAAATTACCAAAATATCCCTAAAAATTTAGTAAAATTCAGAAAACTTCCTCGTACCCCCTCATTGTGAAAATTTCGTTTGTGAAATTTCCGGGAATTGTTCCAGAAATTTGAAAAATTCGGTAGTATACTTTCAATACCGGAAATTTCAAATTTCTGGGAACAACTCCCGGAAATTTCAAAAACGAAATTTCCGGTAGGTATTTTGTACACCGGAAATTTGAAATTTCTGGGAATTTCAATATCTCTGAAATTTCCGGTAGTTTAGTTTTTTTTTTCTCTTATATTTTGTTATTTTTTATCTATTTTTTGATTAATTTTTTTCATTCTATTGTTTACAGTGAGGACCAGAGGAGCTTAAACCAGTGGTGAACATTCTAGAGTTCGGCCGCCTACGCAGTCAAATAGGAGAGCGGCAGTTGAGAAACGTAGAAGGCGAAATGAAGAAATAGATGTTCAGCAGCAGGATCAGCAGCAGCAGGATCATCACCAACAGGATCATCATCAGCATGATTATATTGATGATCAGCATTAGGATCGTTATATTGATGATCAGCAGCAGGAGCAGGATCAGGAGCTGCCTGATGCTCATGCTCCATTATTTCCTGGTGGTTCGTACGATTTATCTGTCCTGAAGAATTATGAGGACAACATAGCTGTAAAAATCTGGAATGGGGAGGTTAGTTAATAATATTTATTATTTTAATTATTTATTATTATAATTATTTGTTATTATAATTATTTATTAAGTTATTTATTTATTTTAATATATTTGTAGTATAATTTGTTATATTTAAGTTTTATATTCATTATTTAAATTTTAATTTATTGTCTGTTTGTTATTTATTGTAATTAAACAGGATAGGCGTACCCTTAAAGTGGTCTCAAATGGCAAGAAGCAAGCGAAATTTATTGACATTAGAGAGGTGCATCCGACAGTTTGGATATATTCAGCATATCCCTCCTACACCACCTTTGCTTGTAGTACGTGATGTGGATGTCAAATGGAGTGTGTACAGGAACTCTGTTCGAGCCCTTCGTGCAGTGTTGCATCGGGCTACATATCCACACCAGACTGTTGAGGGGTACATCCAGTGGTACTATAGGATATCTCATCCTAGGATGACCCCTCACGTTGATGTAGATGTTGCTGGTCCTGATGTTGCTGGTTATACTGATGCTGGAGGTCCAAGTGATGCTGCCGGTCCTAGTGATGGTCGTGGGGAGTGGTATACACACATCGGTGGTCTGATACAGGAGATTTTAGATTTAGATAGACTACCGGGTGATGATGACATGCGTGCTTTATTAGAGAGGGCTTTATACATCTCTAAAGGAGGGAGTTATCAGTAGTATTTATGTTGTATTTGTAATATTTAGACTTATTTTTATTTATTTAGTATTCAGACTTAATTATTTTGCTTACACTTATTATTTATTTTGTTATTTTATTATTTATTTAAACTTAATTGTGTTATTTGCTTATACTTTATATTTATTGTGTTATTTTATTTAGACTTAATTGTGTTATTTGCTTAACTGAAAACAACATATAACATGTATTGAAAACTTTATATTAACTGAAAACAACATATAATATGTATTGAATAAAAATTGTTACAAAAGTGTCAATCATCTGCTAAAGACATATAATCTGATGTACCCTCTAAATCTAATGAACCCCAATGTTGTAGACGTCCTGCATACGCTACAGCCCATGATGTAGACTCGTCACTACGGTGCTCCTTCCAATGCCATGCTAGTGGAGGTAATGGACATGTTGCTTTCAATTTAACCTGAACTCAATGACTGTCATTAACAAAACCAATGTTGATAATACGATCACGTGATAGGTCTCCACTGTGTGCACCCGTCAATGGGAAAAAAGTCAAACAAAAACTTTTTGCCAATGTGTCACAAGAACGAGATTATATTTTGTTGTTATCACGTAACCCATATCTGGAATGCTCAGCCACTTTTCCATTGGTTGGTTTCCCAGTTCATATACAAGTAAAGAGTCAGTCACTTCTTGCAAACGTTCCTTGAATAACGCAAGATATAAATCAGGTTTGGACTTAATCTCTAAATACAACTGTCGACGCACAATGCTCCAAGATTCTTCACTATGGCCAAGTAAAGAAGCAATAGCACGATATCCACAATTTCCATCTGCTTTAACATTAACTACGTCTACAATATATGGATGAATAGAATAGGAAATTTGTCCAAATATTTTCTAACCTAAGGGACTTGTTTGGATGCTTGGGAGACTTGTTTGGATGCTTGCTGGGAGACTTGTTGGGATGCATCAACATGTTCAAAAAATGAAGGGTTGCGATATACATCAAATCCATTCGGCTTATTGCCTTTTTTCTTCTTCACACCACCTTTTGTTTTGATCTTAGACGGTGGGGCACACATTGATGTTGTTTCTAGATATGCAATTTCACGCAACTTGCTCTTCAATGCCCTTCTTCCAACAACATTAAGTGTTTTCCATATTTTCCAAATAACATTCATCTCACATGTAATGTCCAACTCCGAATCTTTTTCCAATTGTTCTTCCTCTTTATCAGTATTCATGGTTAATTTCCTCCATTGTATATGAATAGCCTCCAATGGAATTGGAACACCTTTCAACTTGTACCGTGCCAACTCACATGCACATGGTAATCCATGAGTGTTTCTAAGTGTACAACCACATGCAGCTTTGTCGTTACCGACATACCTGACTCTCTTGTACTCATGATCAATATCAGCTAAAGTGTTCTTCGATACAACCCAATTCAAATTCTCAAAGAATGGATTGTTGTGTATATGCTCTCTACGACCCTTACTTGTCTAAAATGAACCTTTGATCTTAATAATTTGGTACTTCAACATGTCATGCATACCAGACCATGCCTTACAGAAATCTCCTTTACTAAGTTCCAAAAATTTCTTCAACGACCAATGAGCAGACTCAACCCTAATATTGAAACATAAACAAAATTTTATATAAGTATAAATATAACAAAAAATCATACATGTTTAATCATATATAAACAAAATTAATCATATATAAGTATAAATATAACAAAAAAAATAAAGTTTTAATGACGTACCTATTAGTTGTAGTATTTCCTAGATGCAATACTCGATTGGTCCATGCTTCATCAAATCTTTCCTTGTGAGGATTCAACCATGTGTCTTTGACGTAGTCAAAGAAAATAATATTATCGACACATGCTTGCTCAAACATTTACAACATTTCCTCATACTCTTTCTCTTCAGAACAATAAACAATTTTCTTCCACACCTCAAGAATGGGTTCTTGCATATCTTTCTTCAGTATATATTGTTTGCATTTGGCTCCAACATTTTTATTGATATGAAGTTGACAAAGTAAATTTGTTGAAGATGGAAATACAACTTCAATTGCATTCATCAAAGCAAGTTCTCTATCAGTGACAATCACCTGAGGAAATTGAGTGTTTGCAAGAAACAACTGTTTTAACTTCTCCAATGCCCAACAGAAGTTTTCTTGACGCTCACTGTCCATATAAGCAAATGCAACATTGGATGTCAACCCAGTTGAAGTTACACCAACAATTTCAAACAATGGTAACCTATACTTGTTGGTTTTGTAGGTGTTATCCATGATCAATACAAAATGGAACATGTTCAACAAAGTTATGGAATCTGGATGTGTCCAAAACATGTCCCTCACAACGTTGGAGTCTCCATGAGTCCTTGTCCAACATGCATACTTCTCAGCTTCAAGTAACTTCAACAGATGTTGCATATCATTTTTGGGTCCTTTCAAATTCTTTCTGTAGGTGGTTCGACGGTTATAAATTTGAGAGATACTTGTCACATTCTCCTTATCTCGATCCCTCAAAGATGACAATATATGCCTCGGTGCAACGTGATACTTAGTGAGTTCGTCAACATAATTCTTATCTTCATCGGTTAAGCGCCCCACAAATGCATTATTCTCAAAAGTAGCCACTAACTCATGATTGTGAAGTCTACACACTAAACTAATAATCCATCCCTCAGCCTCAACATTTTTCAATAGTCTCGATCGAATTTTAAACGGACAACCACACCTTTTTGTTGAAGTATCTGACTCACTTTTATTTGACCGATATTTTCCACCTCTATCACAACCAAGAATTAATTTAGATTTCCTTCCTCTCTTTCCTGTCTCTACGTCGGATCGAGTTATGATAACAACCACTCGATTTTGACGGCCAACCTCTCTTGCCCATGATATGACAACTTCCCGTGATTCAAAAATTTGATCAGTTGTGAATGCTTCAGTCAAATCTATACACACTGGTTGTCTTTTTTCCATACCTATGTCAACAAAACAAAATAATCAAAAATTAACAACAAAAAAAAAACACAAAAATGACTACCGGATATTTGAAATTTTCGGTGAAACACAGCTACCGGAAATTTCAATTCTCCCAAATTTCCGATAGTACAAATAACGTACCGGAAATTTGGTGATGAAATTTGCGGTAAAGGAAATTAACTACCGGAAATTTCATAAGTTTTGAAATTTCCGATAGTTATAATTTAACTACCGGATTTTTGGGGGGAAAATATACGTACCGCAAATTTTGGTAGTGGATGAAATTTTGGGAGTAAATTTTTTTTACCTTTTACTGAATGGTGAATTGGGTGGGCAATTTTGGATTTTTATGAATTTGGGGGGGTACATCAATAAATTGGGGGTACGAAAACCAATTTTCTCACATATATATATATATATATATATATATATGTACACAGTCGGGTTCGGTTATTATCGGTCCAATTTTCACAATTCGAACCCGCCCGCCCAAAACCATTCCAATTCGTTTTTCTACATCCGCCAACCCGATTCACCCGACTTCACCCGCCCGAATGAACTTTTTGGGCCTCGAACCGGGCGGTTTCGGGCGTGCCTGTCATACTTGTCCACCCCTATATACAATTTTAAAATAATATTATATTTTATTTTGATAATAGTAAAAAATTTATTAATTATTAAAAAGGACAATTTAATAATTTTTTTTTAATTATTGCATTTCTTATTATTATTATTATTATTATTATTATTATTATTATTATTATTATTATTATTATACGTGTAAAAATTTTAAACTGACACTTGTTATTACAAGATAGATTACGTCATTTCGTGCAGTGGATTTTCTGGACAGAGCCTTTAATTGGGGCAGCATCGGAAGCTCTGTTCCATCAGATGAAGAAACATTGAAGAAACACTGAAGCTCTGTGTACCTTCAAGTCAAAATGAAGAAACATTGAAGATGAAACGATGTCTGAAAAATACATAGTAACACAAGTTGAATCCGAGACAGGATTCCCACGTTAGAGATATTAATACGATTACCTCCACTATGGATGTTATTATTATTTAGGCATTCAACTTTTTTTTTTTACTAAAAATAATATATGCTGGTTCAAACATAATACAATGATCAAGAATAACATAAAGGGACATTTTTCAAAAACTAAAAAGCATTAATTTACGTACAAGTTCAAGATAAATATGTGAATAAACTTGCAAAGTTGAAATTAATAAATATAAATTGACAAAATATCTATAAATGTGATAAAATTAATGTGATCGAACTATTTATACTTTTAAATTTATGAGAATGTTGAAATGATTGATTAAATGTATCATTAATCAAACTCATGTATGTCTATGCAATCAAACTTATATGGATAAGGTAGTGTGGTGTATTTCACAAATATATTTATTATCTTTCTTTTTCATTTCTTTACTTTGCTATCTTCACATAGAATATATTGTGGGTTTAAATTTTTCTAAGGTTAAATAAATTTTTATCCATATAAATATATTATATTTTATTTTTTATTTTTTTAATATTTT
>JBBPBP010009779.1:69997995-70035125 GCA_037974735.1 Cicer chorassanicum
GGGGGGTGAATTAGGTGTTTAAGAGTTTTTCTTGTTTTTAGCAAATTAGCGATCAATTTTTGCGCTTAAGGATAGTGAATGATAAAGTAACTGGCAGTAATGTAATGAACACAGTAATATTATCCAAGTTCCCCTTATGAACACAATAATATTATCCAGTCCTCTTGCACACGACAAAACCTCTTCCTAAGTAACTGGCAGTAATGTAATGAACACAGTAATATAATATGAAGTTATGGTGTATTTATACTCCATAAACATCTCTTCATATTCGTGGCCATTGATCCAAGAGATTTGAGGAACAATTGCAATGATCTAGAATCATTTCAGTTCTGAAAAATTGCATTGCTTCCAGTTGTATTCGAATACAGGATGTATGTATTGGATACTCCTCTTTGTAACGTTCAAATTTATTCAAATTTTACACTTGTGTATTCGAATACACAGGCATGTAGTCGAATAAAGATTTATCAAATTTGCTAGTGACTTGCATGTTGTATTCGACTACAGCAAGTCGTAGTCGAATACAGATGCAAAGCTTTTGCTACTGACTTACCATTTGTATTCGAATACACTTATGCTGTATTCTAATACACCTTTGTATTTTGTCAAAAAATATTAATTTTAACACTTTGTAAATGTAAGTTTGACTTTTGAAAATACTTTTTATGCATATGTAAAGATGAAAGGTTCTCATCTATTTGAGCTACGGTTTGTATCATTTACCTTTACATTTAAACATCTCTTATGTTTGAATTTTAAACTTTATTATTAAAATATTTTGGACTTCTTCTTTTTGAGCTTGTTGCCTTGATCCTCATCATCGTTGGTCTTCTGTCTTCATCAAAAACATGTATTTTACAATGTGGATGAACCCCCTATTTATACAATGACTAGATTCATATCTATTGCTTCAATTTCTATTAAACTGAGGTAATCATTGAGATCAGCGCGAGATTACTATTATCCGCCGTGTAACTGTATGCCGAGATAAGCAAAAGATCTTATCTTGTTTGACTGCATTTTGCGATGCTTGAGAGATTAGGTGCACATAAGTGCTTCTTTGCCTTTGGGCTCATATGTTTGCAGGGACGATGTCATAATAGTTTATGTGTTGCGTTATCCCTTTTATGACGATGTAATAATGCATGTTCAAAGGCCGATTCTTTAAGCTCTCTTCAACTTAGATAATCTATAGGAATAGTGTGAGTTTTGTAGAGACATGAAGTAAAACGATAAGTAAAGAGATAAGAAGAGAAACACAAGTTAAACTATTCTGGTTCACCAACAATATGGTAGCTACGTCCATTCCTTTCACACAGAAGGATTTAATCCACTATTCACCAATAGTATCACAACTCCACTGATCATGTAACACCCCAGCCATTACCGTTACCGGCGATGCTACCTCACGACCTTCTTGTCCCCCCTATCCACCCATGGAAATAACGAGTTTTTGCCTTCCGTGGGATTCGAGTCCGGTACCTGGGAGATAAGTATCGCCTCCACACAGTCCCACTACCAATTGAGCAGCTCAATTGGTAGTGGGAATGTGTGGAGGCGATACTTATCCCATAGGTACCGGGCTCAAATCCCACGGAAGGCAAAAACTCGTTATTTCCACTGGGTGGTTAGGGGGGACGAGAACATCGTGAGGTAGCATCGCCGGTAACGGTAATGGTCGAGGTGTTACAGATCACCTTCTAGACAAACTGACTGTGTTCAAGTGTTCTCAATCTTCTAGCTTAGTACGGTCAAGCTATTGAGGACAACAACCACTACTACGCTAGGTTACAAAAGTGTTTAGATTGGGTTTCTCACGTAACACAACAGTGTTTACACAATTTGCTCTCATAAGGTATTGAGTTATCATTGAAAGCTTGTACAAATCTGTCTTCACAATTGATTCAACGTTTCTTGATAGAAATGGCTAGATGACCAGAGGATGTCATATCAGAGGATAAATCTATTAAGATAAGAAGATGATGTTTGAATTTTTGACTTTATCGGATGGTTGACTTTATCAGACGGTCAATGTGTATATCAAGGTTATTAGACGCAGAAACATCATATGAGCTTATCACAAATTCAGGAGAGATGCATTGAGAGCACGTTTATCATAGTTAGTTATATCTTAACATAAATTTTAGAGCATTGCAATAATTTCCTTGTATAACTTATATTTTCATCAGAGGATGTACTATAAAGACTTTAAAGTTCATGACAATGGTCGACACATTTAAATAAATTTATTAGCATAGTAAATTGTTCCTAAAAAAATGATTTTTGTTATCATCAAAATAATTAAGGGTCATTGTTCTTCAAACCAATCTGGTTCTAACAATCTCCTCCTTTTTGATGATGACAAACATCTATTTTTTAAACAACTTTTTTTAATAATAGTGTAAAGACTTTAAAATTCATGACAAGGGTCTGCACACTTAAATAAATTTATTAGCACAATAAGTTGTTCCTACAAAATATCTTTGTTATCGTCAAATCAATCCAGGGTCATTTTTCTTCAAACCGACTTGGTTCTAACAAGTTCCTATAAGAACATTGGCTTATTTCTAAGTGTCTCACTCACACCTCAATATATGATGAAGGATGCACTTGTATCTGAGGCAAATTAGTCACCATTCTTTTCTTGGGCATTAAGTTGAGGTCCTTGAAATTTAGATGTCCAAGCCTATAATGCCAAAGCAATTCATCTCTACTTGCAACAGTAACGAAGCATCTATGCTCCATTACTTCCAGACCAATTTTAAAGGTTCTATTTTTTAACATGGATGCTATTAGTATTTATTTTCCATCAACATCATGAACCTTTAGCATCTTATTCTCTAATATCATCTTGTAATCCTTCTCCAGGAATTAACCAATTTTGACAAGGTTTCATTTCATTCTAGGAATGTATAGCACATCAGCTATGAATGAGCTCTTTCTCCATCCTTTCTCCTGATTAAGACTTCACCCTAAGCCTTTAGCTGCCATTGTGTTATTAAGATTTACAAACCAATCTTTTCATCTAGTTTTTTGAGTGAAGCACCCTATATCAGGATACCACTAGTCTCCACATTCTTCTTCTTCTATACTTGTCACCATTAGCAAGATTGCTTCATTCTCATTATCTTCTTGTGCCAGCTTGACCTTATTTTCTTGTGGTTCTTTCTTCTCAACATAACATTCATCAGCAAAATGTCCATACTTTTGACAATTGTAACATTGGATGTTACTCTTGTTAAACTTTCTTCTATCTTTTCTTCCTGTTGAACCTCCACCACCTCTATCAGGTCCATTTTATCGTACATGTGAGCCTTCACTGCTACATCCTTTCGAATTGTTGTTCGATGAATTTTTATCACCTTGAGCACCCCTACCATTGAAGTTTTCGTAGTTTCTCCTTCTTCTATTTCCCTCCACTATTTATTTACTTTCTTATTTTTGCTATTGAGTCGAGTGTGTAGTGCAACTTATGCTTTTGTCTTTTCAGCACCTATTTCATTGATTCTTTGTGTTTGAATTGTGTTTGGCAAAGTTGATAACTTTTTGATAATTTATAAATAAATAAATAAAAACTAGTTCGGTTTTGGTGACTTACTTGGAGTAGAAGCTATCTGATTCAGAGGCAGCAAGCAATGAAAGCATAAATAATTTGACAAATAGATTTATCATAGCTCACCACTAACTTGGCTATAAACAGTCCCCTCATTCAGAAGACTTTTATCCACTAATTCAAATACCTTGAAGTAGAAAGCACCTAACCCTCCAAGCTAGTCTTCCCAAACAGCCTGACAACCCCAAACTTTTTAGGAACTAACCACCTTGACCCTACAAGCCAAGTCTTCTTCTAACAACCTAGAAACCCCAAATTGAAGAAGGAACTAAACCACTATCGGGTTGGATACAAAATATTGGAACTTGAGTAGTTGCCTAAAAAAATATTGATAATAATAATAACTCTCACACTCTAAGAAAAGAACACTCTGAGAATATTTCTCATTTGAACAAGTGTTTCTCTCTTCAAACTCTAAGACTACTCTTTTATGCTTTTCAATGATTTTCTTCTTCAGCCTTGACAATCTATTTGTAGTTAAAATTTGGGCTTCAATTTAGTCCTTGTTTAAATCTGAATTGTATTTTGTTCAGATTGCATTTGTAAATTCTTCAAATTGATTATGTTCCTTTTTTGTTTAGATTGAGATTGTAAATTCTTCAGATTAATTTTGTTCGTATTTTGTTCATATTGCGTTTGTAAGTTCTTCAGATTGATTATGTTCATATTTTGTTGTAGATAAATCTTGATCAAATCTTCTACAAATCTTGATCATATCTTCTTTCATACTCTTTGAAGTCAAATATATTGTTCTCATATAATACTTTTGTTATTATAAAATCTCTAGTTATAAAATGAACATGGTTCCAACAATCTTCCCATTTTTTGTGATGACAAAAAATTTATTTTTGATAACAACTTTTCTTTGTATCTCTTTGACTCCTCCTAACTTAGGGCTCCCCTTTTTCTTTGACTCATCTAACAAAAAGACTTGAAAGTAAGACTTTTTTTTCATTTATTTTTTCATTTTCGTTTTCATTTTTTGTTTTTGTTTTTGAATAACATGAATATAACATATTACAAGAAAATATAAAAACTAATGTAAAACTAAACTACTTTGAAGTTATCACAACATCAGTCAGGTATGAAGGTAAGATTTAGGTTTTTCTTGATGAATTCAAACCTATCTTTAGGTAGGGGTTTGGTGAATATATCAGCCCATTGGTGTTCAATCTCTACAGACTGAATGTTTAGTACCCCTTTTTGAACAAAGTCCTTAATGAAGTGGTGTTTGATCTTTATATGTTTAGCTCTAGAATGTAAGATAGGGTTTTTGGTTAGCCAAATGGCAGAAGTGTTATCACAAAAGATAGGAATGTTGGATTCTAGGATTTTGTAGTCTTCAAGTTGATGCTTCATCCAAAGTAGTTGAGAACTGCAGCCAACTGCTGAAATGTACTCAACCTCTGTTGTTGACATTGCAATGGTGTTTTGTCTCTTACTTGACCAAGATATTAAGTTATCACCTAAAAAGGTGCAGATGCCACTAGTGCTCTTTCTCTCCAGTTTATCTCTAGCATAATCAGAATCACAGTATCCACTCAATTTGTACTTAGGAGATTTCTTGTAGAACAAGGTAAGGTTGGTAGTGCCTTTTAGGTATCTAAGGATTCTCTTAACAACAGTTAAATGTGATTCCCTAGGGTCAGCTTGAAATCATGCACATACACATACTAAACATGATCAGGTCTAGAAGCAGTAAGGTAAAGTAGGCATCCTATCATTCCTCTATAGGTGTTTTGGTCAACTTTTTCGTCTGAATCACCTTTTTCAAGTGAACAAGTTGGGTGCATTGGTGTAGCCATAGGTTTGCAATAACTCATCTCAAACTTCCTAAGAAGCTATTTTGTATATTTAGTTTGATGATTGTATATACCTTTTTGATTTTGCTGAATTTGTATCCCTAATAAGAACTTAAGTTCTCCCATCATACTCATTTGAAATTCAAGCTGCATCAATTTAAAAAATTATTGGCAAAGAATGCCATTAGTAGATCTAAAAATAATGTCATCAACATAAATTCGAATAACAAGAATGTCATCTCCTATTGATTTTCTAAAAAGTGTATTATCTACTTGTCCTCCTTTAAAGTTATTTTTAAGCAAGAAGTTACTAAGTCTATCATACCATGCCCTAGGTGCTTGTTTTAGACCATACATATATTTCCTAAGTTTAAAAACATGATTTGGAAATTCAGAACTTTCAAAACCTGGGGGTTGTTTAACATAGACTTCTTCACTTATATAACCACTTAGAACAACACTTTTAACATCCATTTGAAATAATGTAATGTTATTATTTGCAGCAAAAGAAAGTAGGATACGAATAGCTTCTAACCTAGTTACTGGAGCAAATGTCTCAATGTAATCAATGCCCTCTTGTTAACTGTAGCCATGTGCGACAAGTCTTGCCTTATTTCTGACACCACTTCACCTTTTTCATTTAGCTTGTTTATGAAAACCCACTTGGTTCCAATAATGTTCTTCTTTGGTCTAGATACTAGATCCCAAACATCATTCCTCTTAAATTCATTTAACTTTTCTTGCATTGCAAGATTCGATCCATCATTTGCCAATGCTTCAACAATAGAGGTAGGCTCAATTGATGAGAGTAAGCCAAACAAAGTGCTATCTTTTAGTGATGATCTCGTCCTCAAAGGATCACTTGCACTTCCAATGATTAGAGTTTCAGGACGAGATGACTTGTACTTCCATCAAAAAATTTCTTTTGACTTGATCAGATTCATCCTTTGAAGATATATCATATTCTTTTGATTTTCTTGTATCTTCTGATTTTTCAAGTTTTCTGGTTTGTCTGCATCTGTTTCCCTCTGGTTCTGATAAAATGCACTATCATCATCTTGCTTTGACTTTTCAAGGTCAAGTTGTTTGTCATCAGATTTAACATTTATGGATTCTTCCACATTATGAGTTTCCCTATTTAACACTCTATAAGCCTTAGATCTTTCAGGGTATCCAATGAATGTACACTTTTCAGATCTAGAATCAAATATACCAAGGTTATCTTTAGTGTTCAACTTATATCAAGTACAACCAAATTGTTTAAAATAAGAGATGTTAGGCTTTTTACCTTTCCACAATTCATATGGTGCTTTATTCAATATAGATCTAATTAAAACTCTATTTTTAATATAACATGCAGTATTAATTGCTTCAACCCAAAAGTGTTTTGCAGCATTCATATCATTTAACATGGTTCTGGCCATGTCTTGGAGTGATCTATTCTTTCTTTCTACAACTCCATTTTGTTGGGGTGTTCTAAGAGAGGAGAAGTTGTGAGAGATTCCATTCTCATCACAAAAACTTTAAAAGAACTTATTTTCAAATTCTCCTTCATGATCACTTCTAATTGTTATAATCTTAAGACCCTTTTCATCATTATTTGTTTGCAAAATGTGATAAACACTTAATGGGATTCATCTTTACTTCTTAAGAATTTTACCCATGTCAACCTAGTGTAATCATCTACTATAACAATGCCATATTAATTTCCACTTACAGAGGTTGTTTTAGCTGGCCCAAAGATATCTATGGGTAAGAGCTCAAGAGGCTTTGAGGTAGAGACTGAGTTCTTAGGAGTAAAGGAGTTCTTTGTTTGTTTTCCTTTTCGACAAGCTTCACACATAATTTCAGTTTAGTAACTAAGCTTAGGTAGACCTCTAACTAGTTGAAATTTATTCCATTTTGAAATTAATCTAAGGTTCGCATGACCTAATCTTTTGTGCCAAATTAGTTTCTCTTCATTTACTGACATAAGACATTTAACCTCTTGTTTCTCTAGACTAAACAGATTTATCTTATAAATGTTGTTTTGCCTCTGACTTGTAAAAAGTACAGATCCTTCTTTTTGACTAATTGTCTTGCATATTTTTTGATTGAATATAATATCATAATTATTATCACTTAACTGATTAATACTTAATAAATTATGCTTAAGACCTTTAACAAACAAGACATCTTTAATAGAAGGGGAAGTACCATTACCAACTGTACCTTGACCAATGATCTGGCCTTTTTGTTTTCCTCTAAAAGTCACTATGCCTCTTATGCTCAGTGTTAATTCTTGGAACATAGACTTTTCTCCCGTCATATGTCGCGAGAATCCACTGTCCAGGTACCATGATTGGTGTTTTAACTTGATTGCTGAGGACATCTGCAACATAGAAAATTTTGTTCTTAGGTACCCAAATTTGGTTGGGTTCTGGTTTGTTAGTCTTGAAAGGTTTCTTGTCTTTCCTTGTATTTAACATGGGACAAGATACTTTTGGGTGACTTTTCTTAGAGGAAACAATACACAAGATATCATAGGGAATATGTTTAGGTTCAGTTACAGTTTCTTCAAATCCTATACCTCTTTTACCATTTCTACTAAGTCCATAAATCATAGAAGCATATTTGCATCTTTCCATACCATTAGCAAGAAAATCTCGAAATACTTCTTCATGCTTATTAGAGTTACATGAGGTATTCTCAATTGATGTTGAACTATGATTATTTTTTCAGAGTTAGATTTTCAGCCTTAAGTTCGACAATATTAGTTTTTAGAGTTGCATTTTCTATTTTAAGTTGAGTAATATCAGTTTTCAGAGTTGCATTTGCTGTTTTAAATTCAACACTTTGGTTATTTAACACATTAACTTTTTCAGTTAGGCTTGCATTTTATTTTCTAAGTGTTTTCTATTTTAAAGACAATTTGTGATTCTTGTTTAAAAAATCATTTATCGCAGTAATTAAATCAAATCGAGTAAAGTCAGAAAATACCTCAATTTCTTCATCTGTTGATTCTTTTCCAGAGTTAAAATATGTGTTGGATCCAGAGGCAGAGTTGGTATGAGGCATTAGAGCCAAATATGATTGTTCATCGTTTGGGGATTCATCATAATCATCCCATGTAGCCATCAGACTCTTCTTCTTGGGTCTGGAATCTTTCTTGTGGTGTTTCCCTTTCTCCAGATTTGGACAGTCTGACTTGATATGTCTAGGTTCATTGTATCCATAACATATAATATTTTTCTTGTCAAAATTTTCATTCCTTCCTTTATATGACTGCTTGGAGTCTTTCTGAGGGAAAGATTTCCTCTTGTTGTGCCACATCCTCTGAATTCTTCTGGATATGAAGGCAATCTCCTTTTCCTCTAAGTTCAAATTCTGATCATCTGAATCACTATCATCTGATTCTGATGTTGCCTTTAGAACCTTCTTCTTTCTACTTGGATTTCAAGGTCAGTGTCTTGTTTTTCTTCTTGGGCTCATCTTCTTCAAGCTCAATTTCATGTGATCTAAGAGAGCTAATTAATTCCTCTTGCTTTAGAGTATTTAGATAATTTGCTTCTTGAAGGGCAGTGATCTTAGGTCTCCACTTGCTTGTTAGACTCGTAAGGATTTTCTTCACATGATCAACAATAGTATAACTCTTCACAAATACCTTTAGTCCTGAGACCAAGATCTGGAATCTGGTAAACATTGTTTCAATGTCTTCATGTTTTTCCATCTTGAACAACTCTTACTTTTTGACTAGGAGGTTGGCCTCTGCTTCTTGAACTTGTGTGATTCCTTCATGGGTCAAAATCAGACAATTATAAATAGTTTTTTTTGTCTCCTTGTTGGTGCACTTGTCAAACTCCCTGAAGGTGATTGCATTTATCATGAATGTTCTGGACTTATGATGCATCTTGTACACCTTCTTCTGATCAGCATGCATCTCCTTTCTTGGAATTTCAATACCATCAGTATTCTTCGGAGAAATATAACCATCTTCTACCAAGTCCCAAAGTTCAGAATCTTGTGAAATATAGAAACTTCTTAGTCTATCCTTCCAATACTCAAAACGTTCTCCATCAAACATAGGTGGTCTGTTGATGTTTCCTCCAGCAGCTTCTTCACTAAATCCAAACATATTGAACCCTTGATATTTTCTCAAACACTGTAAAGTGCTCAGCCTTGAGACCGAGCTCTGATGTCTATTGAAAGTGCAAACACGAGAAGGGGTTGGGTTATGTTTTCCAAAGTTGATAACTTTTTGATAATTTATAAATAAATAAAAAAACTAGTTCAATTTTGGTGACTTACTTGGAGTAGAAGCAATCGGATTCAGAGGCAGCAAGCAATGAAAGCATAAATAATTTGACAACTAGATTTATCCTGGTTTACCACTAACTTGGCTACATCCAGTCCCCTCATTTAGAAGGCTTTAATCAACTAATTCAAATACCTTGAATTACAAAGCACCTGACCCTCCAAGCTAGTCTTCCCAAATTGTCTGACAACCCTAGACTTTTGAGTAACTAACCACCTTGACCCTACAAGCCAAGTCTTCTCCTAACAACCCAACAACCCTAGATTGAAGAAGAAACTAAACCACTATCGGGTTGGATGCAAAAGATCAGAACGTGAGTAGTTTCTTAAAAAAAAAGGTGATAATAATAATATCTCTCACACTATAAGAAAAGAACACTCAGAGAATATTTCTCATTCGAACAAGTGATTCTCTCTTAGAACTCTAAGACTACTCTTTTTTGCTTTTCAATGATTTTCTTCTTTAGCCTTGAGTATCTATTTATAGTTAAAATTTGGGCTTCAATTTAGTACTTTTTTAATTCTGTATTGTATTTTATTCAGATTGCATTTGTAAATTCTTCAAATTGATTATATTCCGTTTTTGTTTGGATTGAGATTGTAAATTCTTCATATTGATTTTGTTCATATTTTGTTGTAGATAAATTTTGACTAAATCATCTTCAAATCTTCTACAAATCTTGATCATCTCTTCTTTTGTATTCTTTGAAGTCAAATATATTGTTTTCATAAAATACTTTTGTTATTATAAAATCTCTAAGTATAAAATGAACTTGATTCTAAATCATGTGCTTCGAATAACCTTGGAGTTCTTAAATATTCATTATTGTAACATATTTGGATTCTTCCATTGCCACTACCACATGCTCAAATCATGATACAAGAGATCTCAAAATCTTTTCAACTATTGTTTGATCTGACAACTTTTCTCCACCGTTCTTCGTAAGATTTGTCAATATCAATACCCTTGTAAAGAGTGTAGCTACTCCATCTTTCTTTTCCATCTAAATCAACTTGTACTATCTTTTGTGAGTTTGTAACCTCACCTTCTTCACCTTGTCAACTAAATCATAAGCCTTCTCAAGACTGGTCCACGCTTCCTTGGTTGAATCAACTTTTGAAACTATTTCCCAGTTTGCTGATTCAACACATTGCTGAATAATGAATAGTGCTTTGTAGTCTATCCTCTATAGCATTTTCAAAAGAAGGATCAACACCATTCTGAACTACTTCCCACACATCTTGATAACCAAACACCACCTTCATTTGAGAAAACCACTAATCATAAATCTTCCTATTCAAGATTGGATGATTTCCATGAAAATGACCATTTGAAAATAAAGTCATCCATTCACTATCACATTGATTCTTTCTTCGACCTGAGCTCTAATTGCCAAATGTTAGAACAACGAATTGTTTCTAACTGTCTCACACACCTCACTATATGATGAAGATGATGATATTGATGTATTGCATAAAATAAAAAAGAGAAAGACAATATTGTATATAATTTGCACACACTACTTTTTATTGATTTTGACCATATGGTTACATATAATTGAATTTGATGCAAGTTCCACATTGAGCACATCGATCAATTTACAACAAACTAACTGAAAAAATAACTTCACATTCTAACTAACTCTCAACTAACTTGTCTAGTTAAAGTACTACATATGATAACATTTCCCTTAATAAGCACCTTCCTTTATAAGCAGCTCCATTGTAGGATAAAAAAAGTGGTGCTTATAAAGATTAATGGTTTTCAAAGTACTATTTTTCACTTTCTCGTGGATCCCACTAATAAATTGTATATTAAAATAAATATGTTGTTGAGAATAAACTACTTTCACAGTCCTCAAACCACTGAGGTGCTTTTCCACAACGGACAAAACTGTGATGACCACTACAATCCAAATCAGACAATATTTCAAAGACATGTTGCAGACTTGAGGTAGGAACAGTCAAAACACCTTTATTGTGGCTTCCCAATGTTTGTGTTATCTAAACAATTAAAGGTCGTTAAGGTAGCTTTGAGGAGTTTGAATAAGTTTGTGTTTGATAACATTCATTTGCAAGTTAAAAATGCTCTTGAAAATGTTGAATGTATACATAAACAATCGGAAAATTGGGGGAGGAGTAGTGCTACCAACACTCTTTTTAACACTCACTCTTTTATTTGGTAAAATACATATAGGTTTCACCACTTTATGTGGAACTCATATCTAAAGTGGCGAGACTCATATTTCACCCAACAAAAATATGGATATTGAAATTAGAGTTTCAAAGAGAGTGCCAAAAGAGCATTGCTATAGGGGGAGATTCTAACCATTTATTAGAGCAAGAGGCTAACACTCACTTGGAGATATAGCAAGTTCTTCATTTGAAAAACATCATTTTGGAAAGAGAAGTCTCGATTGAATTGGCATAGCAATTGAGATCGTTACACTAGTTACTTTCAAAGAATTTCAAAAATTAGGCATATTTTCAAATCCATGTCCTTGCTTACGGTGGTGAGGATCATATTTATAAGCAAGAAGGCATTTCTCAACATGTGTTAAATTACTATTAATATATAGGACCAAGAAAATATGAAATTTGATAGTACGGTAAAAATGTAACATAAAATTATGTTAGTCTTTTCATTTTATTCGTCAAATGGAGGGGTAAAAATCAGCATAAACTCACACACAATTGTGAAGTTTCATATTCGAATCCGGAATAAAATGTTCAACCTAACAATATTAACATTTGTCAGTTGAGCTAAGACTTAAAGACTTATGTTGGTCAGTATTAGCGGCAGATTTGACAAGAACATGTTACTATTTGAAAGTGAATTAAACAAAGAAAATTTTATTATTACAAGAGAACATTGATAAAAAATACAAGAATCTTAGATGGCAGCATGTAACTATTTCCAAATAATAATCACTCACTACCTCATATATGGTTAGTCAAAATTTGATTCGTCAAAACTCTTAGAGTAAGCTATCATTTTGGTCTCTAAAGGTATAGGGGTTTCTATATTGGTCCCTAACTCAAGAAAAAAACCTAATTACATCCTCCACTCATCAAAACGTCAATCATTTTAGTCATTGACATTAACATTGTTAAGTTGCTGACGTAGACTCTGACTTGGTGTATCCCAAACTTCATGTCATGTGTGTGGATGATGTGGCCAATGACTAAAATGACAATTATACCCAAATTTTCTTCAAAAAAATAAAAGCAAATCTAAAAAATTTAAAACTTCGTCATTTTCTTCCTCAAATATTTTCTTCCTAAAATTACTTTTTAAGGAACACTAAATTTGGAGAAAAAAGATGATGTGGTTTTAAACTTTTTCAGATTTTGAATTTATTGGAATTTCTTTTTGGTATAATTGTAATTTCATTCCCTGGCCACATCATTCACACAAATGACATGAAGATTGGGATACATCATCACCCAAGTTAGCATCCACGTCACCGACATAACAATGTTAACGTTTATGTTAACGTTAGGAACTAAAATGATTGACTTTGATGAATGAATGATGTAATTGAATTTTTTTTATTGAGTTAGAGACTAATATGACATCGTCCAACACTTTTACAGACCAAAATGGTAGTGTATCCAAACTCCTATTTTCAAATCATTCTTCTATTTCTTGTAATAATCCTTCGTATCAAATAACATTTCTCATAAAGTAATAGTTGATATTATAAATATATATGATTGATCCTATATGTGCATTTAATATTAATCATAAATTTATTTATTAGGCAAAAAAACAGTTAATATCACTTATTTTATTATTTAAAATGAATTGTTCATTTAAAAATTATTAACTTAATTATTTTATTATTTAAAATGAATTGTTGACTTAAAAAAGATATTTGGATTCTTTACCGCTACTTTATGATTACCTGTAGTTGTGAGGACTAAGAGAAAAAAAAAATTATCACTAAATCCAATAATTCTAACAACTACTATTCCATTTGCACGTGATTTGGCTCCTAACCTCACATCAAGAAGTGAAAGAATAATACTTATAAATATAATCGAACCGATTAATTTGGTGGAGTCAATAAGGGTAGGTCATAGAATGCGTTCCATCCTCTTGTACCCCTAAAATGCCGTAATAACAGATGCTAATATTAATGTTGCGGAATGTGACGTTTAATAAAAAAGCTAAATACCTAAACCTTAGGCTAAATGAGAATGGAGAATCAACGAATACTTTGAGGGAATATAGGATTTCCAGCAGTTACGGCGTGACACCGTAACCAATTTCGTTTGTTCGATTTCAAATCATCATTAATATTATTTTAATAAATGAATATAGATTTTAATCTAATTGTATGATCTTAAATGAATGGTCGAGATTGAAAATTGTATGTATTTATTATAGTAGGGGATCTTGGTCCACATTTTAGGTAAACAAAATATTATACTCCATAATAAACTATTAATAAGTAAGATTTGAATGGTTTGGGATAAGTCACTAAAGCATTTCTAATTCTACTGTATAATGAATAAGTAGGATTTGAACTTTGAGTATAAGTCATACAACATTTCTTATTCTAAATGAGTAGGAATTGAATTTTTTGGTCCGTTACGTTTGGTTCCATAACAAACTATCTAGACAAAAATTTATTGTAGTCTGTTGTACTAACCCAATCTAAATACAAGACCCCTGTGAGATGCACTATCAATTTCTTGATTTGCAAGTTTTGGACTAAGAATTGTGAATATATACACGTTTAAACCAATGTTTTAAAAAACAATATCCAATGGGAAAACGGTCGCAACAAGAAGGTAATTGTAGACACTGTTATCTTTTTATTCCTGTTTTAAGGATGTAAAGAAAAATCGCAAAAAATAAATATGAGAATTCCAATTTTTTTTTACATCATATGGATAAAAAAAATTGTTTTCTAATGGATCTAAACATTCTCTTACCTCCAAATTCTTTAGTTCTAATCTTCTCTCAACTCTTTACAAGTATTATATATTATACGATAGAACAACTACTTTTAATAAGATTTGTGTAATGTTGTGATTAATTCACACTGCGACAATCACAATTTGTAATGTATCCTTTGTAATAATTGAAATCTCGGAATCCTTAGTGCAACTGCGACCACTATTTAAAACTAGTTGAAAATATAGCTCACCTTTTTAGTTTACACCATCGTGAGTTAATTATTTTATCTTGTTAATTATTTTATCCTCCATTTCCATACTTACATTCTTACATTGTTGTGAATTGATTTAAAATTTTAAAGTATTAAATTCCAATTATTGAAAAAATAGGAAGAACATTCCAAAATCATATAATTTTACTATTGAGATATGCACATTCAACTTAGAAGAATAAATTGAGAGTTTTTAAGAAATCACATAATTCGAATTGTGGAGTAGTAACCACTTTTAAGAAAAAATACACTCGTTTCCGATAATAGGAGTCTTGTGAAGTATTGGAGCATCTCATTCTAGAGTGAGGGTGTGTGTGAGAGTGTGAGAACACATGAGAAAGTCTTTTGTAGTAAGAGTATTATCATTTCTTATAACTCTTAGAGGGAGAGTTTGTAGAGTGATACATAATTTAGGGTTGAGTTACAAATCACTATAATATTGAGATAGTGGATAAAATTGTTGAGGTGTTTATGTGGATATAGACAAGAGATGTCGAATTACATAATTTATTGGGTGCTTTCTTATTCCTTCATTTGTGGTGTATATTCCCATATATGATCATAGGTGTGTGCAGAATTATTCCAAAAGTGATATTAAAGCTATGGTATGAAAACACACCAAAGTTTGAGATATCATTATTTGTTGAAAAAAAATCAATTTCACAATTTGGAAGAGAACTATTCAAGAACTCTTGTGTAGAACGAGAAACACAAGAAATAGGGGAGTTTGAATTGTGTTTCTTTTTAAAATCTTTTTAACGTGATTAAACTAAAGTAAACAAAAACAGAACGGATAAACAAAAACAGAATAGAATAACGCAACTGATTTATCCTGGTTCAAGTTTTCTCAACCTTATAGCTTAGTATAGTCAAGTTATTGAGGAATGCAATCATTATTGGGTTAGGTTACAAAAGAATAGGTTTAAGTTTTCTGAAAAAGTTCTCATAAGAGAGTGTTTACAAATTAAGTTGTACTCTTATAAACTTTTCTCAACACTTACTTAAAATGAACGATTAAGAGCAAGAGTGCAGAGGCGACTGTATTATGCTTATAGCAGTGCGTTTTTATTATATTTCAAGTGAAGAATGCACGTCCTTTTATAGAGATCTTTTAGAGTTTCTGGTTGTTGTCCTGATTGCAAGAAATCAACATATGTCATGAAATTTCGTATCAAATCTTTTTGCAAGAAATCAACATATGAATCTTTGTAAATGATTCAACTTATCTTGGTATGGAGACAGAAGAAGCTGGCGATACGATGATCAGAGCATGTCTCGTAGACCTTCACAAAAATAACGGATTTAGAGTGTTCATCAGAGGATGCGCAAAAACTTTGTATTCTTTAAAGCGTTGACTTTCATCAAAACATTCATTTTAATCAGAGCATACATTAAAAATTAGAGTCAGGCGATGAAATATTTGATGTTTATCAGATGCAAACAATCAGTTGCTTGTCGAGATTATCAGATGATTGGATGTTTGTTGCATTCAACAGAGGCAGACAAACATATGCTTTTTATAGTCGTCAAAGACATATGAAACATAATATAACTTGTATTACCGGAATCACCAGAGGTGCATTTCAGAGCGTGTTAATCAGACTTAAAATACAAAATAGAAGCAGAATCTTAGTGTTCCTTTATCTTAGTCCAATCACCAGAGGATACAACATAAGATCCTACAAAACTCACTTGATAAGATAATTGCACACTTAATCAGAACATTAGTGCTTTAAATTGTTCCCACAAATTGATTTTGTTATCGTCAAAACAAGTAAGGGTCATAGTTCTTCAAACCAACTTGGTTCTAACATCTTAGTGCAACACAGTCTTGATCAAGCTTTAGAGGAGGATAAGCCAACTGCCATGAGTGCAAGTGATTGAAGCAGAATCCATCAAAATATTAAAAATACTAAAGAAATATTTTACTATTTGATAATTTATTTTTGGAATTTAATTAGTCAAATATAAATTTTCTAAGTGGAATATTATTGTATTTTTTGCTAGCACTTAAAATACAAATAATATATATATATATATATATATATATATATATATATATATATATATATTGAGCACATATATTTTTTTGGGATAAAATATGAGATTCACACAACATTGTTTTTTGAAAGAAAAAAAAATAATACATCTTCGAATGTATATATTTAAAATATATATGATTCAAAGGGTAACTATTGGAAGGGAAAAGGAAATCATTTTTCCACTAAATTAATTAACATGAGGATATGAACCTTCTTAAAATCATCAAATATTTTAAAAGGTTGTAGGTGGACAAAGTAGGACAACTAGATATCAATTGTCTAAAATTGTGTTCATGTCCTCATTGAACGCAAATGATCAAATTGGACCCCATATGCTTAAGATGATTGATTTCATCGAACAACTTGAGAAGTTAGGGTGCACAAATGGGAAAGAGCTTTCTTGAGATTTGATTCTCCAATCACTTCTTGATTCATTTTCACAATTTGTTGTGAATTTTAATATGAATAAGATGAACTCTAGTTTGCATGAAATTATTATATACTTAACGTCTGGACTACCCGAAGAAGTATTAAAATTAATTTATCGAAATATACACACCAATATGATTGACCTGAAAACTAAGAACTTATGTGGTATGATACACATTGATTTAACATATATATAAGAAACGAATTGACAGCCGAGTGGCTTGTATATAGTTTCAATAAATCTCTCATTTTTGAAAAATATGTTCTAACATTATAACTTTTTTTAGCAGGATGTCTTGTTTGCCACTTCGTGGAATACTTCAATCTAGATAATTGGTTTGATCCAATTACAACAATTGGTATCGTAACTTGAGAATTACTCTCATGCATGAAAAATTGATCGACATTTTTGATAAGCTTATTATGAACAATGTCTTATGAGAAGTACTTGGAACAATGTCTTACTACTCAGTGTGTCATTCTTGTATCCATGAATCCTAATCTTCAAGGGCAACATGAGGATATGAACCCTCCTGAAATCATCGAACATCTTAAGAAGATGTATGGTGGACAAATAAGCACAACTAGATATCAATTGTCTAAATCTTTGTTCATGTCTTCGTTGAATGAAAATGCTCAAGTTAGACCCCATGTGCTTAAGATGATTGATCTCATCGAACAACATGAGAAATTAGGGCGCACAATTGGGAAATAACTTTCTCAATATTTGATTCTCGAATCACTTTCCTGATTCATTTTCACAATTTGTTGTGAATTTTAATATGAATAAGATGAACTCTAATTTGCATGAAAGCACAAAAGGGTTAACATCTATTGAGTTGATGCTGAATGTTTTTTCTATAACGAGAAAAGACATGGAAGAGAAATTGCAAGAAGTTTCTTGATTCATATTAAAATTCACAATATGGGTATTAGATATTGCCAGTAGTTTAACATTTGTAATACGTTAATGAAGAAACAAGGTGAACCATTAATGAAAAATGTTTTCATGGTTTCTTTAACTATTACTGATCCCACCATATCAATATTAGATATTGGCAGTAGTTTTAACATTTGTAATACGTTGTAGGGACTGTAGATAAAGAGAACGTTGAATAAAGGTCAAGTAAAACTTCAAGCAAGGAATGGAGAAAATGCTACTGTTGTAGCTGTAGGATCAGTCTCATTAATAATATCAACTAGCAAAGTGCAAAGTGCTAATTGTTATTATGTTTCAAAGTTTATTTCAAATGTAATTTCAACTTTTGAGTTGGACAAGAGTGATTTTCGCAATACTTTTAATAATAATATTTGTTCCATTTACCATAATGATTATTTATATGTGAATGGTTGTCTTGAACGGGTATATGTCTTACCAAATATGAATTATAATGCAGTTTTGCATGTTTCTTTTGGTTCCAAGAGAGAAAGAGAAAACTAGTTAAATAAAACATATCTTTGGCATTGTAGGCTCTATCACATTGGTGAAAAAAGAATTAACAAGTTACACAAGGAAGATTACGTTGATAATTATGATTATAAATCACCATTTATTGGAAGTGGAGAGCGAGCTTCTGGATATCAGATTGAGGCATGCGAGCAGTCGTTGGAAAACTAAAAATCAGAGCTCCAACTTTTGTGTTGGAATAAAATCTCAATGTTGAACTCTACTGGGCCTAAATTGCAGATCTCGTAATCTGGACCGTTGTAATAATTTTAAATCGCGGGCCACTTGTTTAATATCCCAAAATCGAGCACTATATATTGGGAATTTTCTTTCCTTTCTTGGCATGTAGTATTTTTCGGAACCAGATATCAGAAAATTATATAAACACTTTTTTTATTTTCATGGAAGGCTAATTTAATCAGATTAATCCACGAGTTCAGAGTTTCATCACACCAAGAGATTCAGGTTATACCGTCGATTCTGATTCATGATTCTATTTTTGTTTATTTGATTATATTGACATTCTGATTGCTTAAAGTGAATTTCAATAGGATCGATTAAATTTATTTGACAGAATTCAGTTTCAATCTCTAATTTAATTGAATTATAATTCTCCGACGCTTGATCGTTAATTGTAATATTTTGATGATTGTGATGCTTAATCCAATCAATGAAACCGAATTCAAGTAGGATTGATTGTACGCTTGTTTGATCATTTTTGTAGTCAAAAGAATAGAATCACGAATTAGAAATTAAAACTCATTGATAGAATCTGTGATAGGTCTGAAACTCGAATAAATGGATTAATTGTTTTGCGCATCTGCTCAAACTAAATCATTATAAAAAACCCATTTTCGAATTTCAACCCTTAATTCGATTAATATTACATTGTCAGAAGTCCTTGCGAAACGACTCGAGTTATTACCCCTTTTTACATTTATTTCAATCGTATTTGTTCCGTGTGCGACAACGGATCAAATTGGCGCCTCTACCGGGGACTCTCTAATAACAATATTAACCAATTTTAAAGTATTACTAACCATCTTAACAATTGTTTCCTTGTGCTTTGTTGTTCTACAGGTCGGATAGGGTTGTTGCTCATCTGTTAAAACTAAAAAATTATAAAAACCCCGTTTTTCGAATTTCAACTCTCAACTCTTAACTCGTTTAATATTATTATATCAGAAGGCCTTGCGAAACGACTCAAATTATTACCTCTTTTTACATGTTTTTTCAATTGTATTTTACCCGTGTGCGACAGCGGATCAAGCATTAAGACTCATATATTTGATAAAGGGGGTTAATATCTCAGTGATAGATATATTGATTACCTAAAAGAGAATGGAGTTATCTCACAATTGACACCTCTAGGTACACCATAACACAATGGTGTCTCTGAAAGAAGAAATCGAACCTTATTAGATGGTTAGATTTATGATGAAGTTCACTGATCTTTCGATAACATTACAGGGGTATGCTTTGGAAGTTGTCGCTCATCTTCTAAACATAGTCCCTTGCAAACAGAGAAACTTGATGCAAGGTCTAGTAAGTGTAGATTCATTGGATATCCTAAAGAAAAAATGATATACTATATCGACTATCCCTCTAACTATCAAGTGTTTGAGGCTAAAGGAGGAACATTTCTCAGAGAGAATTTTTCGCTTAGAGAAGTCATGGTAAAGAAATAGAACTTGATGAAGATCAAGAAAATGATAAAGCCCCAGAGGCTCTAGGAAGTGAAAATGATGTTGAATGTCATTGCTTTGAAAAGTTCAATTATGTTAAATATGAAGAAGAACCTCGTGTTTACAAAAAGGTTAGTGGGAGCACATTCCTTTTCTTAGTAGTATACATGAATGACATATAATTTTTTGGAAATTATATGCCGGCAAAGCAAAGTAAAAATGTTTGGCTATCTGAACAATTCTCCATGAAAGACTTAGGAGAATGCGGGATATCCATTAACCAAGGCACTTGGCATAAATGTCTTTGACAAATACAAGTGAAAAATTGGATTGAAATACATGGTTGATTGACTCTAGTGCAAAGACCTAATCAATCATGTAACCAATTTTAGATTTAATAAAGTATTAAATTTTATTATCATTTTTACTATTTTATTAAATAGTTAAAATGATATGTCCTTGATTAAAATAATAGACATGTTATCGTGATAGAAATTATGATAATGAGATACAAGCCTTTTATGATTTTAATCCAAATTATTCTTAATCGTATAATTATTCTATGTAGGACATCAATAATTCGAATAGATCTATATTTATTTGATGGTCTTTATTGGATAAAGATTAATAGATCTCATTTATTAAATTACATATAAAGATGATGCATACGTGTTGATATAATCATTTAACTAACTCAATTGAAATTTTCTAATGGTTAATACTACCTTAATCTGTCAATAGAAAATTTTCAAGTAGAAATATAATATTTTCTTTGACTTAAGATCTTCACAGTAATGTTATTTATCGTATTTTAATTCCGAACACCTAATACCTTAGGGTGCTAAATGAAAGGATATTCGATACAATTAAATACCTGTATAATTAATTATTAATCAAGATTAGATCCATCAACTCTTGGTAATGAGTTTGAGTTCTATGATAAAATGAAAAACCCTGGCCAGGGAAATTGAATGATAGAAGAAATGAGTTTTTTTATTCATATATGTTAACTGATTAGAGTTTGACAATAATACCATGTTGCAAAGTTAACTAGAGCTCTAACGACAGAGGAAAATATAGTATTATTCTTCTTGTGGTTCTTAAAATTAAAATAGTATTTCATGTTATCCAGACGTTAAGGAGTATTGTTAGACGTCTACCTTAATTAATATATTAATTTGATTAATCTATAATTGGCTTAATATTGAACCTACAAAGTCACACCAAATGAACATTTTGATTCTTACTAAATAAATATTTTATAATTAAATTTGAGAATTTAATTAGTCAAATATAAATTTCTAAGTGGAATATTATTGTATTTTTTGCCAACACTTAGAATACAAATAGTGTATATATATATATATATATATATATATATATATATATATATATTAACATGAGTTAATTGTTCTTCATGGATGGTGACCATTTGAAAGAAAAACCATTTTCCAATAATTAGTATATGTCAATTACTTCTATTAGATGAGAGGAGGTGTGCTTATAAATAGACATCAAATAATCTATTCTTTAGAGAATTTCTCCCAGAAGCGCATATTACTATAGCTCAGTTTTCTTGTTCAACTATTCAAAGGTTGATAGTAAAAATTGGTCTCGGTGGGATACACGTAGAGTTTTTATATAATTGGAGAAATTTTTTGGGATTCAAGAACAGATAGTTAGGTACACATATATAACATTATTCGAGTAAAATATAATTTAGACGTAAAATAGATCAAACTTTTTTCTGCTGTAAGTATTATGAACATAATTTTTCCTTCAAGAG
Organism: Cicer chorassanicum; assembly: GCA_037974735.1. Lineage (NCBI taxonomy): Eukaryota > Viridiplantae > Streptophyta > Magnoliopsida > Fabales > Fabaceae > Cicer > Cicer chorassanicum. The sequence goes on from JBBPBP010009779.1 coordinate 70,020,276, forward strand.
CTTCGTAATGGTGTCATCCAAACTATCTATAATGTGAAGTATGTACTTTATATAGCAGCCAATATAATTTATGTGTGTTTTTATTTTGATTAAATTAAGATACATGTTCCTTTAGTTATGTAATGGTTGTTAAATTTGGATTCTTATTTTATGATTTAATTAGATCTTTATGTTGCAGCCATGTTTCATTTGTTGTATATGCTTCGTGTTATATTCCTTTCTATTTTTCATGAACCTTGGTTCACTTTTTTGGAAAGTTATGGTTTATAGTGTGTAATGCATGTTTTGCCTTAGTTTGAGGCAATATTTTAGCACGTTAATCAATTCGATAGTTCTATTTTTCTCTGATTTTTGTTTTCTTTTTTATAATGCCAAATCTTGTTGACTTATTGAGAAAACATATCAACAAAATTTTGCCATCACCAAATAGGAAGAGTATGTGAATGCATGTGTCTCCATATCCACTAAGCTTGTGAACATGAAAATTGCTTGAGAAATTAATTTTTAATTATGCATATTGATATGTGCATGTTAAGGTTGCATTAAACTGCATAGAACTGCATTGATATCAATTTTAAAGTGATATTTACATGCATGAATAGATTCATAAAGTCATAAGTCATTTTACATTTATCCTAAGCCTAATCTTTTGAAGTTCAAAGCAAATGATTAGATTCATTACGTGCATGAATCAACTCATGACATCCTCTGATTTGAGGATGAATCAACTCATCAAGTTATGAATAGATTCATAATAGTTTAGTTTAAATATCGAGTTTAGAGAATGTAAGAATTGATTCATGCTTAAGTGTGAGTTAATTCACATGATCGCAAAATTAATTTTTCAATTCGTTAAATTGTGTGAATCAACTCATCAAGTTATGAATAGATTCATAATAGTTTAGCTTAAATATCGGGTTTAGAGAATGCAAGAATTGATTCATGCTTAAGTGTGATTTAATTCACATGATCACAAAATCAATTTTTCAATTCGTTAAATTGTGTGTTCTTACTAAACCATCTCCTATATATATATATATATATATGTATCATTAATCTTAAAGCATATTAGATATCGTTTGTATCTTCACCTCTTTCATTACCGAGTCAAAACATCTAAATTACTAAAGTTTTATGATTCACTTTCTTGGTTTGTGGGGATTTTAGAAAAGAAAAAGTTAGGTATCTTTTTCTTTTGAGTGTTCATGGTGTGAAAATTTGTGGTGTATCAAATTTTACACCTTGTAAAACAAAAGATATGATCTTTTTAGACCTAAAATGGGGTATCTTTAGGTGTGAATGAGTGACTTCAATTGAATAGGGTGTTCTTCAATTTGAAGCGTGTTTGGTTCAAGATATTCAAAAAAATGTTTTTCAAAATTTGGTTGTGAGTGGTTCTTGAAGAAGGAGCGGAGTTTCTAGTTGTAAATTCATTTTCAAGAATCTTGTAATAATTCAATTATTAATTGATATAGAAAGAAATTCTTACATTTGTTATGGGTGGCAATTTGATTTAATTATCCACCATCCATCCTATTATAAATTCATCCACCATACTAAGAGTGACAAAATTTGACCGGTTATATTCACTTGTCCCGACATGTAAGGATGGACTCGAATTTGACCCTAACTCGAAAGAAAATAGAGACATAAAAGGAGGACAAGACAAAGACTAAACAGACGTAGGGATCGGGTCCGGGTTGATTCTCGAATTACCTATCCCGTCTCAAAAGGTTTTTGAGGACACATGATGCATCTTTTACTCATTAATTTTATATTTTTACTCACATTCACACTCATTAACTCTAAAAAATATTAATTCTACTACATTTATTTTTCAGAGAGTTATGCTTATAATTTAATACATGAAGTGTCCACCTTCTATCACTTTGTTTCAAGAAATTGTGTTGTGTTGAAAACGAATTGAAACAAATTATACTCAATGTCATGACTTTATTATTCAAATAAACTAATTTTTTCAACTTCAATATATCTATGTTTTACTATTTGATGATTAACTTTTTAATCATATTACTCAACTTAATTAATTTTGTAATTGATTAATTTTATTTGTTGATTAATTGTTTTTTTGTTCACAAAGAAGTTCATGTAATACTCGTTTATGACTTATCTTGGGATCAATCTGATTTTTTCTTTATATAGTCTCATCCTTATTTAACTTGTACTCATTGGATTTGCTCGCGATAATGTCTAATATCAATGTCGGGTAAACGGCACTCACAATTCGGCATAACCCGTCTTTTATACACTCTTACACCATGCAATAAAATTGTTAATGGAATGCATCCAATTTATCTATTTAAAAAGAAAAATGAATATCATCCATCTAACCTTTTTCTAAAATCCAATGGATCACATATTATATTTTAAATATTATAATAGTAGTGGTTGGATGCGATCAATCGCAAGAGTTCTCAAACTCCGCCTAGGTAGTTGTTGGAGCTCCACCATCAATCACCATAAAATTACTATAGTTGTGTCTCTGACAAACGTGAGATCGCCAGAGCGACGTCAGTTGGCCGTCTTTAAATATTTGTTTTTATAAGGAATTAAAAAAAAAAAATTAAATTTTTTTTTATATGGAAATTAATTATTTTTTAATAATAAAAAATCTGCTATTTAAAATGATAAATAAATCTATGATTTAAAATTAATTATTTTTGAAATAATAAACAAATATTTTTTTCAAAATAATTTATAAAGATTGAAAAATCACATTTTTTTAATGAATTTTTTTAAAAAATAATATATAAATTATTTTAGAAAAAATAAAAATAATATTGTTATTGTATGTATATAATTTATTAGAATGCTAAAAAAAATTAATAGACGAATTAGATGAATATATCCAGTCATTTAAAATGTGATAATGGATAGATTGAATTGTGTTTTATGTATAGTGGATGGGTTGAATTGAATAAATTTAACTAATTTTTAGTAGATCTTAATATATTAATGGAATATTTCAATCCATCTATTATTATCCTAATCCAAATTCATCCGATTCATTCATTTTACTACCTCTAATTTGAAGTGGGATAGAATATAAATTACTTGTGAGAATGAAGTAGTGAAACTGTTATAAATCATTGTGTCTTTCTATCCATTTTACTCTTTAATTAATATTAATATGGTCACGAAAACAAACAAAAACCACAACAACACATGCGAGGAGATCTGCGAAGGTTCAAAGCAACTTCGTGTGAGTAAGGAGATCTACGAGCGAGATTGTGATGAGAGCGAGACAGTGCGAGACTTAGAAGAAATAAGAGAATTGTGTGACACTCTAACACGAGCGAGACTATGTGAGACCTGGAGAGGGAAAAGTGTTTCGTGAGACTATGAGGCAATACGAATTTCTTTTGTATATTTGGTCTATTGAATGAATACTCCTTGTGAGCTTTGATTAATTTGGATTCGAAGAAAAAATTTAAGTTCTCTCATCATGCTATCTCAAATTCAATATGCATTAACTTATAAAATTCTTCATAGAGCTTACCATTAGTAGAACCAAAAATTGTATCATCAACATATACTTTGACAATGAGAAGGTCATTCTTAAATGATTTTCTAAATAAAATAGTGTCAACCTGGTTTTTTTCAAAATCATTTTTTAATATAAAGTTGTTTGGTCTGTCATACCAAGCTTTTGGAGCATGTTTCAGACCATACATAATTTTATTTCATTTGAAAACATCGTGTGGAAATTAATTATCTTCAAATGCAGGAGTTTGTTTCACATAAACTTCTTCATTTATATAACCTTTCAGGAATTCTCTTTACACATTCATTTGATATAAATTAATTTTATTAAAAGCAACAAAATGAAAGGAAAATACTGTTTGCTTTTAACCTTGCCACATGGGCAAATTTTTTAGTATAATCAATACATTCATGCTGACCATAGCCTTGAGCTACAAGTTTAGCTTTATTTCTTACAACTTCACCATTCTCATTTAACTTGTTTCTAAAAACTCACTCGGTTCCAATCAACTTCTTTTCGTTGTGATTGGGTACAAGATTCCAAGCATCATTTCGCTTATTGATTTAGTTCTTCTTGTATGGCCATAATCCAACAATCATCTGATAGAGCATTTTCTATTGTTGCAAACTCGATTTCAGACAACATTCATGAACATTAGTGTTTCTTTAAAAGCAGAAATGGTCTTCTTAAGATCACTTAATTTTCCTATGATTAAAGATTCTGAATGTGATGATTTGTATTTCCATCCAAGTTTAGGTTCTTAATTACTTTGACTAGTAGATGGTTCGTCATTACTTGTCCTTATATTGTCAATCACATCTTCTAGTTCTTTAGAGGGAGACTTTGTCGATTCCTCTTATATCTCTAGCTCCTCTGATATCTCTAAATCTGCAAAATCTTCATTGAGCTTTGACTTTTTATGGTCAAGCTTTTTGTCATCAAACATGACATGGATTGATTCCTCAACAATCATTGTCTTTTTATTGTAAACTCCATAGACTTTAGATCTTTCAGAGTATCCCAAAAAGATGCACTTTTGAGATCGTGAATCAAACTTGCCAAAGCTTTATTCATTTCCACATTTTATAAGGTGTATTATTGAGAAGAGGTCTTATATAGATTCTACTCTTAATAGAGATTCTATTCTTATATAGATTCTTGATCATATCTTGTTGTAAAAAAATTCATATCTTCTTGTAATAAATTTTGATCATATCTTCTTGTAAAAAAATTCATATCTTCTTGTAATAAATCTTGATCAAATCTTCTTGTAAATAATTCATATCTTCTTGTAGATGAATTTTGATCAAATTTTCTTGTAAATAATTCATATCTTCTTGTAGATAAATCTTGATCAAGACTTCTTGTAAATAATCTTGATCTAATTTTAGAAAAATTACATGGAGCAGCTAGAGGGTTTCAGTAATACTAGACAATGAAAACTAGTTTGTAAATTGAAGACGTCTTTGTATGGTTTAAAGGAGTCTCCAAGACAACGGTACAAGCGCTTTGATTCACGCATGCTTTAGGTTGGCTACAGAATGTGTGAGTATGACTGTTGCGTTTATGTTAAGAGCCTTGATGATGGATCTTTTATTTTTCTGTTACTATATGTTGATGACATGTTGGTTATTGCTAATCATTTACATGATGTAAATGAATTGAAAATCATGTTGGGAAAGGAGTTTGACATGAAAGACTTGGGTGCTGCTACAAAGATTCTAAGTTTAAAAATTCGCATGGATATGAGTGCTAAAAAATTATGGCTCTCTCATAAAAGCTATGTTGAAAATGTGTTAAACATATATGATATAAGAAATTCAAAGGTTGTGAGTTCTCCATTGGCGAATCACTTTAAGCTGTCGTTGTATAAATATCTAAAGACAGATGTAGAAGCAGAGTATATGTCAAAGGTTTTGTATGATAGTGTTGTTAATTGTTTAATGTATGTTATGATTTGCACTAAACCAGATTTGGCACAAGTTGTTAGTCAAGTTTGTAAGTTTATGCCCAAACAAGGTAAACATCATTGGGAAGTAGTCAAATGGATTTTCATGTACTTGAAGGGTACAACAGGTCATGGTATCATGTTTAGCAGCGGACATAATGATCTTTCATTTGTAGGATATGTTGATTTTGATTATGCAGATGATATGGATGATAGAAGGTCTACAATAGCATATGTTGTTATCCTTACAAGAAGACCTATTTGTTGGAAGTCATCAGTTCAATCTATAGTGGCTATGTCTAACACTGAAGCAGAATACATGGCAGTAGCTAAGGCTACCAAAGAGGCTTTATGGCTTACATAATTTATGAAGGAATTGGGTGTTGAGTTCGGTTGCATTGTGATAGTCAGAGTGCCATTTATTTGGCAAAGAATCAGGTGTGTCACGCCAAGACCAAGCAAATTGATGTGAGGTTTCACAAGATCAAAGAGTTACTTGCATCTGGATAGATATTACTTGAGAAGGTTTATACTTTAGAGAATGCAGCTGACATGTTGACCAAGTCAGTCACCTGTGATAGTTCAAGCATTTCTTGGACTTCTTACATGTTTCTTAGTGTTAAGCAGGAGTTGTGCCCCTAGTTGTCAGAATGTGAGCGTTATGCAGTAAATCTTTATAGAGGTTAGATATTCTCCAAGGTGGAGACTGTTGAGTATGGCTCATAGGTAGTAGTATCATGTGAGCATTTTGGCCCAACTAGTTGTTGTGTGGGCAACTGAGGGTGTAGGAGGCAATAGCTCTATGTGGTATGGTTCATGGGTATTGTTGTAATATGAACCTTATTATTACTATTTAAGCACAACTTGTACTCTATAAACTCTAATTCATTCATCTGATACAAAGGAACTACAGATGCTCTGTAGTCAAAGACGTAGGCAGCATTTAGCCGAACTTCGTTACTAAACGTCTTGAGTTCCTATTCGTGATTTCTCTCTTTATTCTTTGAAGATCGTGTTGTTGTTTAAACATTTGGATCATTCAACCTTCGTCAAGAAAACAATTTCAACATTTACTATACACTCGGTTTATGTTCATGATGTAATCTTGACAGGTGATTCCTTTCATTAATTTCATCTTATCAAAATTGCTTTTGATATATCTTTTAAGATCAAGGATCTAGGAACTTTGAAGTATTTACTGTTGGGAAAAACTAGAGATAATTAGAAATAACTACCTCAATAATGCGGAATATTTTTCCCCCACCTGTGCAGATAAATGGCCAAACAGAAAGTAATAATTGGCAGAAAATTAAATGAGATAAACACAATTTTTAACGTGGAAAACTTCCCTCAAATTGAGAGAATAAAAACCACGGGACCTAGTCCAGTAAAAACTTCCACTATAATAATTGATGGGTACACCAGAGTCTTCCTAATAACAATAGGGAATATCAATCAACCTTCCTAATAACAATAGGGAATATCAATCAACAACAATAGCCTTATAATAACTTTCCACTAAAGTGGGTATACCAAAATAACTCTCAGAGAAAGTAAAACTATTATCACAACCGGAACTGAATTCCTTTCCTTTTCTCTGGTTTCCGTGCGTGCGTGCGGTTACTGTTGTTTGCCTTTGCGTTAGCCTTTGCCCTTTTGGATTTGAGATCCCGTTCCTTCCTTTTATTTTCCTTTACATGGGTCAAGCCCAATAAACCATATATTCCTTTTTTTTCTTTTTCTTTTATTTTAATAATAATAATAATAATAATAATAATAATAATAATAATAATAATAATAATATTAATAAAGTTGGTGGGTTCCACTTGGGGAGTGATCCCACCCAACAAATTTCCCCCTCACGACTCAAGTGGGAAGGTACTGCTCAACCATGCCTGCATTCTTTCTACGGTATATCATCTTTGACACAGGCAAGGTCTTCGTCATCATATCTGAACCATTCTCATCAGTACGAATCTTCTCAATTAGAAATGATTTCATTTCCAGTGCGTCTCGTATCTAATGATACCGCACCTCAATATGCTTCGACTTTGCATGAAAAGTCGGATTCTTGCTAAGATGGATTGCACTCTGACTGTCGCAGAATAACACAAACTTATCTTGCTTGAGGCCTAACTCATGCAGGAATTTCTTCATCCACAAGAGTTCTTTGGAAGCTTCAGTTGCTGCAATGTACTCAGCTTCAGTAGTAGATAAAGCAACGCACTTTTGTAATCTTGATTGCCAAGACACAGCTCCCCCTGCAAACGTCATCATATAACCAGAAGTAGATTTTCTAGAATCAATATCACCTGCCATATCTGCATCTGTGTAGCCATACAACACATGTTCACCACCTCCATAACATAAACACACTTTGGAAGTGCCTCTAAGGTATCTGAGAGTCCACTTCACTGCTTGCCAATGATCTTTACCAGGATTAGAGAGAAACTGACTAACAACTCCAACTGCATGAGCAATATCTGGCCTTGTGCATACCATAGCATACATCAAACTACCAACTGCGGATGCATAAGGAACCTTCTTCATCTCGTCTTTGTCTTTCTCACTTGTAGGACATTGATCAGAATTCAATTTAAAATGAGTAGCAAGTGGAGTACTGACAGGTTTACAATTGTTCATGTTAAACCTCTCTAACACCTTCTCAATGTAATTGTGTTGAGATAACCACAATTTATTATACTTCCTATCACGAGTAATTCTCATGCCCAAAATTTGCTTTGCAGGACCCAAGTCTTTCATTGCAAAAGACTTGTTCAAATCTTTCTTTAAAGATTGAATCTTTTTAGTGTCATGACCAACAATCAACATGTCATCCACATATAATAAGAGAATAATATAATCACCATCAGATAATTTCTTGACAAACACACAATGGTCAGAAGTAGTTTTACCGTACCCATGTTTCTCCATGAAAGAATCAAATTTCTTGTACCATTGTTGGGGTGCTTGCTTGAGCCCATACAAGCTTTTCTTCAATTTACACACAAGTTTCTCTTTACCTTTGACTTCGAAACCCTCTAGTTGCTCCATATAGATCTCTTCCTCCAAATCACCATGAAGGAATGCAGCTTTCACATCAAGTTGTTCAACTTCTAGGTTTAAGCTAGCTGCTAACCCAAGCACAACTCGGATAGAGGACATCTTCACCACATGTGAAAAAATTTCATCAAAGTCAATACATTTTCTTTGATTAAAACCTTTCACAACCAATCTTGCTTTGTATCTTGGTTGAGAACTATTCTCTTCTGCCTTTATCTTGTATACCCATTTGTTCTTGAGTGCTTTTCTGCCATTAGGCAACTTAACCAAATCAAATGTGTGATTCTCATGCAAGGAATTCATCTCTTCTTGCATGGCCTTCAACCACTTTTCTTTATCAACATTTGTAATAGCTTCTTGATAGTACTCTGGCTCTCCACTATCAGTGATCATCACATACTCGTGTGGAGGATATCTTTGAGAAGGTTGACGTTCTCTAGTAGATCTTCTCAACTCAAACTCGTCTAGTGACTCAGCTGGTACCTGCTCATCTTGGTGAGGCACATGATCATCAGTTACATTCTCATCATCTACCTGTATATCTCCCCCATCAACAAAAGTTTCTGTAGGGGGCATAGGCGCAACATCAATGTAACTTCTGGAATTTGGTTTCTGTTTCTCAGCTTTATCAAAATCTTCAATAGTTTGATCTTCAAGAAATATCACATCTCGACTTCTAATAATTTTCTTGCAACCGGATCCCACAATCTATAACCAAATTCTTCATCACCATAACCGACGAATATACACTGTTTGGATTTACTATCAAGTTTGGACCTCTCATCTCTTGGAACGTGAACAAAACATCTGCAGCCAAACACTTTCAAATGACGGTAAAAGACATTTTTCCCCGTCCAAACTCTATTTGGAACATCACCATCAAGTGGAATAGAAGGAGAAAGATTGATCAAATCCACTGCAGTTTTCATTGCTTCACCCCAAAAGGATTTCGATAATTTTGCATGAGAGAGGATACATCTGATTCTGTCATTAATAATACGATTCATTCTCTCTGCAACACCATTATGTTGAGGTGTCTTTGAAACTATTTTCTCAAACCTGATTCCATGTTCTCTACAATACTCTTCAAACGGACCTCTGTATTCACCACCGTTATCTGACCGAACACATTTCAATTTTCTTCCCTTTTCTCTTTCAACACTTGCATGGAAATGCTTGAAGACTCCAAGTACCTGGTCTTTAGATTTCAAAGGAAATACCCACACTTTTCTAGAGTGGTCGTCAATAAAAGTAACAAAATACGATGCACCACCAAGAGATTTACTATCCATCATACAAACATCAGTATGAACTAAATCAAGAATATTTTGCCTCCTATGAGGACCAGTATTATGAAAGGAAACTCTATGTTGTTTTCCAGCAAAACAATGAGTGCAAGTTTTTAGAGACGTACCTTTCACAGGAAGAAAATTTTTCTTCGCAAGTATATTGAGTCATTTCTCACTCAAGTGACCAAGGCGCATATGCCATAAATCAGAAGAGGCGTCTTCAATTGCATTCACTTCTTCATTGCATAGCTTCGTAGGCATCCTATAAAGAGAAGTGGAATTTTGATCCTTTGCAACCACTAGGGACCCTTTGGTGATTTTACATATACCACCACCACCAAAGTAAGTGTGATAACCCTCAATATTTAAGGCTTTCACTGAAATCAAATTGAGACGAATATCAGGAACATGTCTAACATTCTTCAACTGAAGCTTGCAACCAATCCCAGTTTCAACCCAAACATCTCCCATACCAATAATTTTACATACTCCTTCATCTCCCATTTTTACCATGCCAAAATCACCAACACTGTAAGATGAGAAGAAATCACGCCTAGGAGTAACATGATATGAGGCACCCGAATCAATAATCCAAGTTGAATCCTGACATGCAAGGTTTATGGAATTATCATCACAAACAATGTAGACATTACTAACAGATGCAACTGTTGTTGTATCTTTATCATTTTTCTTCTCTTTGTCTTCATCTCTTTCCCTTGATTGATCTCTCTTAAGGAACCTGCAATTTCTTTTTATGTGACTTGCTTTGCCACAATGATAGCATATCACTTCTTTTCTAGTCCTCGACTTGCTTCTTGACTTGCTACGACTTTCAAAGTTGTCGCCTCTATGGAAGTTTCTAGATTGACTTATCCCCGTGACTCTGCAACTAGTGCTTCTGACTTTGAGGAAGAACCAATCAAACCACATTCCTTTCTTCGAGCTTCTTCATTCAACATACTCTCTTTAACTGTTGACATTTTTAGCTTTCCACTTGGAGCTGAATTGGTCAATGTCACAACAAGGACTTCCCAATTATCAGGCAAGGAACTCAACAATAACAATGCTTGCAACTCATCATCTAATTTAATTTCAGCGGTTGTCAACTGATTCACCGTATTCTGAAAAATACTCATATGTTCTGCCATTGAATCCCCATCTTTGTAGTTCATATTCACCAGCTTCCGAATCAAGAATGCTTTATTTTGCACATTCTTTCGTTCATACAACTCTTTTAATTTTTCCTACATCTTGTTAGCATCTATTTCAGTTTCAACATGTGGATATACACTCAGATCTAACCATTGTCTAATCAACGCCACTGCCTTTCTATTCATCTTCTTCCAATCAGCATCAGATTTATCTGTGGGTTTAGCAGTGTCACCCTCAATAGGATCATACAGATCTTTACTGTATAGCATGTCTTCCATGAGAGTCTTCCAAAGTGTATAATTAGAAGAATTGAGCTTAATCATATTCGGACCTTTATTTTCCTCTTCCATTTAAATGCACAAATCAAATCAACCAAGCTCTGATACCACTTTGTTGGGAAAAACCAGAGATAATTAGAAATAACTATCTCAATAATGCAGAATATTTTTCCCCCACCTGTGCAGATAAATGGCCAAACAGAAAGTAATAATTGGCAGAAAATTAAATGAAACAAACACAATTTTTAACGTGGAAAACTTCCCTCAAATTGAGAGAATAAAAACCACGGGACCTAATCCAGTAAAAACTTCCACTATAATAATTGATGGGTACACCAGAGTCTTCCTAATAACAATAGGGAATATCAATCAACCTTCCTAATAACAATAGGGAATATCAATAAACAACAATAGCCTTATAATAACCTTCCACTAAAGTGGGTATACCAAAATAACTTTCAGAGAAAGTAAAATTATTACCACCACCGGAACTGAATTCCTTTCCTTTTCTCTGGTTGCCGTGCGTGCGTGCGGTTACTGTTGTTTGCCTTTGCGTTAGCCTTTGCCCTTTTGGATTTGAGATCCCGTTCCTTCCTTTTATTTTCCTTTACATGGGTCAAGCCCAATAAACCATATATTCCTTTTTTTCTTTCTTTTTCTTTTATTTTAATAATAATAATAATAATATTAATAAACTTGGTGGGTTCCACTTGGGGAGTGATCCCACCCAACATTTCCTTGGTTTGGAAGTAGCTCACTCTACATCAAAAATTTCCTTCTGCCAAATGTTGACAAATGTTGTTGAAAAATTTCCTTGGTTTGCAATCTTGACAAATGTTGTTGAAATATTTTTGATGTATCTTTGGCCTTTAAACCTTTGAGCACTAGATTTGTTCCATCTTTGAAATTACTCAATGATACTAGTTAACCATACGTTGACATTCCTTCTTATAAAAGACTAGTAGTTCGTTTTCTATATCTTACCACAACTCGCCCTAATATCACTTTTATTACTCAGAAGCTTAACCAAATTCTCTCTAAACCCATCATTGCTTATCACAATGTAGAATGATGGGTTTTAGGTTAACTCAAGGGTTGTCCTGGTCGTGGTTTATTCTTTCCAAGAGACTTGTCCTTTCAATTCTCTAATGATGACTAGGCAGGATGTATTGATTCACAATGCTCAATTTCAGGAACGTGTTTCTTCCTTAGTTCTTCTTTGATTTCATGGCACACTAAGAAACAGAAAATCGTCTCTCGTTCTTCATTTGAGGTTGAGTATCTTGCTCTTGAATTTACACTGTCATCACATCACAACCATTCATAATTGTGAATTTTGATGTAGTTGCAATAAAAAAAAAATTCTAATGACCCGACGATTGAGATTGATTAACCGTATAAAAAACATTTACACTGTTAGTGTATACTAATTAAATCTTTATTTTTTTAACTCTAATTTTCAAAAAAATAAATTTTAGTAATTTAGAGTTTGAACAGAAACTAAGTCAAATTTTATCAATTATTATTTCAATTAAGATTCAAAAACAAATTTTACAAACAATTCATCTTCCACTAAATTTCATTAACCAATTCCCACAATCGTTATAATTTTTTATTCACTTATTGTCGTGAGTAACGAGAGATATCACAATAAGTAATCCTTGTATTGAACTACCAAGGTAAGTACAACACGCTGTCGAAGACATATTTTACACTCATAAAGTTTATATATACATTTTATTTGATATACAAGTAGTAGACTAAAAGTTATATCTATCTATACAATTAAACAAGTAGATAGCCAAATTAATGAAGAAAAAAAATACACTTTTATGGAAAACCGTTCAAGTTTGATTTTATTAGGCAGCAAAGGCCGGCGTCAATAAACTAAAAAGTAGGCTCTAATTGAATGAAACAATCGACCCTCAACCACTACAAAGACCCTTTCTTTACATAATTGCCCTATTACACACGCCAAAAATAACACTCACTACTTTTACTCTATTGTTACAACTTTATCATTTAACACTCTTCCTTCTTCATTTTACTAAAGTCATCTTGTTTTTCTATTATTGTCTAACAACCTATGATTTTTAGCATTTAGCTTCTCTATAGGGAATAGTCACTTTCCAAAATACAATGACTAATATCAATTGTTGAAATTATATGCACGAATAGTTATTATTTCATGTAAAAAAATAAAATACAATTGTTATATGAAATATAAATGATTAAATAAGTCTTTAATCCCTATAAAATTATAGTTTTTAATCATTATAAAAAAATTTCAATTTTAATCTCTGAAAAAAAAAATTATTCACTTTTAATCTTTATTTTAAAAGATTTTGTAAGAAATTAATACTTAAAATCTTTTAAAAAAGTCTCTATAAAATCAAAATACGGATAAAAAATGAACAAATTCTTTTATAGATTAAACTAGAATTGTCGTAACTCTATAAGTACTAAAAACATATTTAATTTAAATATAAATAATATATTTAATAAATGATTATTAAATAATACATAGAATACCAAAATTTATATATATATAATGAATTATATTGTGTACATATAAGAAGACCCGACCCGTACGTGCCACTAAATTCGTCTCTGGTTTGTATTTTTAAATTGGTATAATAACCCTTTGTCTTATTTGCAAAGTTGTTAATTATATTTTGGCTTAATTCGATATTTTAGACAAATCAGCCGAAGTATATAGAACAAATTTGATCATAGGTGGTACAAAATATAAATTTTGCAAATCGTTGACTAAAGAAATAGGCCACATATTAATGAGCCAAAATATGTGAATTGATCTCTCTATCTTAAAATATTTTTAATAAAGATATTTTTAAATATGAGATATACGATTTTAAAATATAAAATTATTTAGATACATTAATTATTTATATATTATTAATTAAATTATAAAAATAAATAATTTTATAAGTTAAGACTAATTTTTTTAGAGTTTTATTACGTTTTTACGTGTATTATTCATTCAAAATTATCGTATCATATGTCACGTCATTTAAAATATGTTACATCAGTATATTTTAGTTGAAAAATCCATAGAAAGAGTCAAAACTGTCGAATTTTAAACTAATGGATTAATTTTATGAGTAAAAATAGAAAGACCAAAACTATAATTAAGCCGTATATTTTGTTTTAATGGATTTGAATATCTCTTGCACTTCATTTAACGACATTGCTTATAAAAAAATTATGTCTTTTAAACTTTCTTATGACAATCACTTTTAAGATTTTTTGTATCATTTAATATAAGATCATTTTTTAAAAAGGTTCCGTTTGATTTATTTACAAAAGTAATCTTAATAAATTTATAATTGAGAAAATTAAATGTTATTTCTTTTTTATGATATTTTTTAAGCAAAAAGCAAACAATATCATAGTACAAATTAATGCACCAAAAGGTGGAGGCAGAACATTCCAACTATATCGACACTCTATATAATTCTACATATCATTTGTAGCATCTCGATAAAATAATACTTTTTGCTAAGATACAAATGTTTTTTTAAAGATTCTTGAATGATATTTCATTTATTATATATATATATATATATAAATGAAATTCTTGAATGATTGATTCTA
>JBBPBP010009779.1:70042059-70088900 GCA_037974735.1 Cicer chorassanicum
GTACTATTTGGACGACCTTTTTTAATTCTCCGCATTTGAGGATTGTGATACAATGTTTCACCTTCATATGTGGGCCAATATCCTTCATTGGGTATAGGTGGAAACTCTTCTTTGTAGACGTTAAATACATTAACAACCTTGTACACGTCAGGTAGAAGCACTAAATAGTTTTGGCGAGCGTAAGAACATGCGGCTATGACATGTGAACAAGGAATATGTATAGCCTGAAATTTTCCACAATCACACCATTTTCTTTGAAGGTTGACCTCAAAATGACCAATTGGTCGCACCTCTCTTGGGTTTACTGTTTCATGGACCATGAAAGAATACCGATTTCGGTCGAATTGCATGACTTGGTGAGTATTAGATTTACCAACTTCATATTTAATCTTGTCCATGCAATCGTCTGTGTATACTCGACCAGAAGCTAATGATGTCTGATGTTGTTGTCCCCTTTGTGCATATAACACTCCCAATCTATAGTATGTTGATTGTACCAAAGCAGTGATTGGGAGATTGCGTGTACCCTTGAGCACTGCGTTGATCGACTCTGAAATGTTTGTTGTCATGTGTCCCCATCGTCGACCTTGAGAATAAGCCATAGTCCATTGTTCTTGGGGGATATTATCGATCCATCTTAAAGCCTCTGGATTTGCCATCCTGATTTCGTTGCGGTAATATTTGAATGATGGTTCATTTAATGCATATCCTGTTATAAATGATGTCAAAATTATCAAATATGATAAATTGATAAGTACAAAATATACTAACAAGAATTAGATCATTACCCATACAAACAAGTAGTCTTTGAAGTTCTTTGTCCTTGAACTCTCTCATGAAATTTTGTGCAATGTGTCGGATGCAGTACACATGTGTTGACGGAGGATCATGCCAACCATTATTTGGATTATTATAAGCACTTTTAATAGATTCGTGTCTATCTGAAATCAAACAAATGTCGACTTGAGGTGTTACATACCTTCTTAGATTTTTCAAAAAGAAGCTCCAAGCACCCCCTGTCTCACCTTCCACAAGTGCATAAGCAATGGGAATTGTATTTTTGTTTCCATCTTGTGCAATAGCAAGCAAAAGAGTCCATTTGTACTTGCCGTACAACCAAGTTCCATCTACTGAGACAAATGGTTTACAAAATTTAAACCCGGATATGCACAGAGGGAAAGCCCAAAATAGTCGTTTGAACATTTTTGCATCATCAGAATATGCAACTGATACTTCCATTTCCACAATAGTACCTGGAAGAAATTTTTGCATAGCCAACAACCACCTTGGAAGGTCATTGTATGACTTTTCTCAGTTTCCATAAATCGATTCGATAGCTTTGTTCTTTGCCATCCATGCCTTTCTATAGGTGATTGTGTAGTTGTATCGTTCCCGAATATGTGCAATGATCACCTTCACTATAATTGATGGATCAGCTTTCAAAAGCGACTTTATGCTTTCGCATATGATGTTGGAGTCAAGTTTGGTATGATCTTGTGACATAGATGAATTTGCGCAATTGTGGGGCCCCTTCAAACGAGCAATCACCCATTGCTTACTTTTTTGGCTTAACGCAGCCCTGCATTTGAACAAGCATTGTGGATTCACACATTTAATTACATACCTGTATTGATCAGATTTCACTACACGGTAATTGAGGGAGTGCTTAATGTGAAAATGCTTAATTGCAAGTTGACAATCTGGTTTGCTATTAAACTTCATTCCAATCTCAAGAGATTCATCTAATGGAGGTTCATTAGATGGCATATTAAAGTCGGAGGATTGGTAAGCATAATCCAAGTTTAGATTACGCATATGGAATGGTGGATCGTATGCCGTTGCAATTACATGAGGTTCTGTCTCTAGATCGTCGTCCTCCTCGTCCTCCTCCTCGTCCTCCTCCTCGTCAAAGTATGTTTCTTCTTCGCTCTCCTCACTTATTTCTTGTTGATTAAACTCGGCCACATCACCTAGTGGAATATACTGCTCAGGTTGAGATGGTTCTGGTTTAGAAAATTCGGTTTGCTCAAAATATGGTTCGGGTTGGTATGGTTCGGGTTGGTATGGTTCAGGTTGGTATGGTTCAGATTGGTATGGTTCAGATTGGTATGGTTCAGATTGGTATGGTTCAGAATTTTGAAAACAATAAGTGTTTTGTGTTTGAAAATGGTATTCAGGGTGAGGTGTGGTCGATGATGATGGTTGACCTACATTGTATAATGGATTACTATCCTCAAACGTGACATATAACTCGATAGATCCGAGTTGCGGCCACTGTTTCTGAATATCAAACATGAGTGAAACATCTTCGTCGTCTTCAACATTTAACAATTCATAATGAACTAGGCCTTGTCCAAATGAGACAGGGTGTCGAAAAATTATATTAGACACCTTCTTGTTTTCTAACTTCAACTTTGCTTCAATTTTTTTCTTCAAGTAAGTAAGGTTGCATCCAAAATGAACTCGAATAGCTTTTTTTTCGTCACTTTTGAAATATTTACCAATATCTTCTCTTTCACATATTTCACCATTGTAATAAATTAGAAAAATAATATTTTTTGTGCCATTGATATCAAAATGAGATATTGAAATTGAGATGGAATGCAATGAAAATAATAACTCTTACTTATAGAAAACCAAATATGATACATGCTGCCAACTACAAGAGAAATCTTGCATGCGTGACCAATTCTGAAACATGCTGCCAAGTAAGACATATGGTGCATGCATGACACCTTGCCAAATCGCCATTCAAGAAGGCGAGTTACTGGCCACGCCTTCAGCAAGTCGCCATTCAAGAAGGCGAGTTACTGGCCAGACCTTCAGCAAATCGCCATTCAAGAATGCGACCACCTGCCACGCCTTCAGCAAGTCGCCATTCAAGAATGCGACTTCATGTTGGCTTTGAGAAATCGCCATTCAGAAAGGCGATTTGTAAGGAATCATGCATTGAATTATCCGTCAAGTCTAATCCATTTTCATTTAGTCTGTGCTCCGTCCAGACTTTTACATTTTCAAAGTAGTTTTTCTTGTCAAGCCATGCATTGAATTATATTGGTCAAGTATCACACATTTTTTCTCTATAAATATGCTAAGTTTATGATCATATTTCTTCACTCTTCTTTATATACTCACTCTTCTATTCTTGAAATTTCTTATTTGCTCTTAGTAAAAATTTTATTATCATCTAAATGGCATTGTTATGGAATGATGATAATCACAAATCAGCACTACACCACATTCAAAATTTTATAAGCAATACAATATTTTATGTTATATTTTTAATCTTTTATGTCATATTTTTAATCTTTTGTTATATTTTAAATCTTTTGTTATATATATTTTGTAATATTTTTAATCAGTTGTTATATTTTTAATCAGTTGTTATATTTTTAATATTTTGTTATATTTTTAATCTTGTGTTATATTTTTAATATTTTGTTATATTTATTTTGACATATATCTTTTTTTATATTTTTAATCTTGTGTTATATTTTTAATATTTTGTTATATATCTTATGTTATATTTTTAATATTTGCTTATTACAGGATTCATCTCAAAATTTAAGATCACTTAGCCATAAACACGTTGCACCAAATCCTTTAATAGTTCCATTGTTGCATCAAGCTGGGTTTGGTAAAGTATCACAAATAGAAAGTTATAAAATAGACAACTCACTTATTACTGCTTTAGTTGAAAGATGGAGACCTGAAACCCACACGTTTCATCTTCCAACGGGTGAATGTACCATAACATTGGAGGATGTTGCACTGCTACTTGGCTTACGTGTTGGGGGTAAAGCGGTAACTGGATCAACTATGGTATCATGGACAGATGATTTTTTCGATTTGTTAGGAGTCATGCCACCTGAATCTCAAAGAAAAGGCAATTTCATAAAATTAAAATGGCTAAGAGAAACATTTTCAATGTTAACTCCCGAATCATCAAATGAAGAAATAATTATACATTGTAGAGCATACATTTTAGAATTGATTGGCGGTATATTAATGCCTGACAAATCCCACAACAGAGTACATATTATGTGGTTGCACTTGTTGAGAGATTTGCGAGAGACAGGAGAATACAGTTGGGGTTCAGCGTGCTTGGCAACACTTTATAGAGAATTGTGTCGTGCATCTGAACCGGGTGTTATGTGTATCGGTGGATGTTCACATCTACTTCAAACTTGGGCATGGTACCATATGCCATTTCTTGCACCAATATGTAATCTTGAGCCTCATTTTCCGTTCGCAAAAAGGTAAATATAAAAAAAAAGGTAAATTTTATATTTATAAAACTATTAATTAATTCACTAACATTCAAATTTATTTTCGTAGATATAGTGGAAAGGGTATGAAATTTGGCGATACACCTCGTTTTCATACAGTTGGATATCGATCAAAAATTGATCACATGACCGTTAACGATGTAATATATTAAAACATTACTTTATTTATATTATTTTATTTCTTATCATGCATATATTACTAACAAACTTGTTATATATCAGTTTATCTGGAGGCCCTACCTACATCTAACATACGATAATCCAGAAGACAATTGGCTATGGAATGCATCTACATATTTGATTTGTTTCTACATAATAGAAATGCATCAAACCAATAGAGTGAAACTACAATTTGGACTACCTCAAAAAATTCCACATCCCCCGAGGAACATGAAAAAGTATCATAAGGTAGATTTGCATAAACAAGTTGACTATAGTTGGGCATTGTTCTACGAAAATGAGAACAAAGAGTGGAATGAACGAGAGAATCATATTCTTCATGGTCAACCTCTAAATGTTGAATTTAAACCAAGTTATGAATACATGGTTTGGTTTTCCCAAAATTCTAAACGATTTATTTCGGTAGAAAACCAATTGGTTGATCCTCGTGTCAATCCACCCCAACCTCCACCACAATCTACCCAACCTTTTTTTCAGGAATCAATGCCCAACACAACACAACAAAACCAGTATTATATACCAACACCTCCTGACACTCAACCACCTCCTCAAATCTTTACCCAAACACCACATCCTCATATTTTTACCCACACACCATATCAATCTTACGGGTTCACGCCAGGGGAACAATTTAATTTTGACAGCCAACAACCACATCAAGAAGACAATCGTCGACTATCTTTTGCATCAAGCGAAGAGGATTTGTTGTATAACACGTTCAACGCTCGTTATAATACACCTGAGTCCGCTACCCAGTTACTGAATAATATGTGTCAACAAAACTTTCAAATTCCAAGTTTTGGGAATGCATATACTCCGTTGAATCAAATATCCAACTGGACTCAAGGTGGAAGTAGTTCTTCTACAGCACTTCCTCCTAGACATCCTCAACAGCAAGAAGTCGAAGATCAAGAAGAAGAAGAACAAACTCGTGATGTACCAAGGCGTCGTCAAAATCCCGTACGTGTGAGAAAACCCCGACAATGTGGTACTGGAGGTCACCTTCAACATTAATTTTATCGTAATTTTTGTAAAATTTGTGGTTTTTTATGAATAAATTATTTATGTAATTTAAAATTTTATCGTAATTAAAAATTTTGTATTTATGTTGTACAGAATGAATTATATTAATTATATATATTAAAAATTATATTAATTATATATATATAAATATATTAAAAATTCAAAAAAAAATTGAATTTTTTTATGACATTATATTAATTTTATATATATATTTTTTTATCAATTATATTAATTATATATATATATATATATATTTCTTTTTGTTATGATTTATATTAATTATATATTTAATAAAAATTCAAAATAAACTGAAATTATTTTTTTAATAATTATATTAATTATATGTATATATTTATTATTTTTTGTATTAATTATATTAATTATATATATATATATATATATTTTGTTATTTTTTTATGAATTTTATTAATTATATATAAAATAAAAACTCAAAAACAAACCTGAATTTTTTTTTTTATTTAAAAAAAACCCCTTGGAAGTCGCCATTTGCAACGCGGGCTTCCTTAAGGAAGTCGCCTTTTGTAATGGCGACTTGTAACTTGAAAAAAAAATAGGGGCATTTGCGTATATTGTTTTTAAACAGGGACAGTTTGGTGTTTTTTTTTTTTTAAAAAGAGGGCATTGAAAAAAAAACCCTATTTTTCTATTTTGTATCTTTGGCTTTGTGATTTTCTTTCATTTATGATTAAACTTTTAAATAGAAGAACTATTGGTAAATCAATTCAAATTTTTTAAAAATGTAATGGCTGAAAATTTAGGAGGTATATTCGTGCATGTGGTGGATGAATCTATCTAAAGTCTTAAAGAACCATTGCTATGAAGTGAAGGTGCATAAAAAAGTGAGATAGTTAATATGTATTAAGTTATATGCATGAATGAAAGTCGTATCATCTCTTATAAATAGAGAGACTTGTGAAAATGTGAAGTATCTTCAAATTTAAGTGATTAAGAGAAGAGTTGAGAATCTTCTCCTAGGAAGATTATATATATAGAGTGCCGAGGCATTCTCATCTTGCATGATCATGTGAAGAGTTTAAGTATTTTAGGTATGTCCTAGTGAGAGGAGAGTGTGGATAATCACTTGTTGTGAATGTCATCATTCTTTGTAACTCTTAGAGTAGAAGAGAATCATAAGGTGATATACATATTGTGTTCGATTATAAATCGTTATAATCTTATTTGAGATGATAAATAAATTATGTTGAGATATTTTTATAGATATAGGCAGGAGGTTCCAAACCACATAAATTCTTGAGAATTTTCTAGAGTGCACTTATATGTATTTCATAAAAGAATCGTATGTATGTCAATTAATCGTTGGTGGGTAAGAACAAATATATTCATCTCTTTAACTAAAGGACACAGTAATTGTAGGACAAGAAGATTGGCTTTAAACACTTAAAGGGAACTAGGAAGTTTGCTTTAATTAAGGTTTGATTAGTTTTGATAATAATTCAAATATTTTCAACCCAATACTATATTATAAAAATAATCCAAAAATAAAGGTTCATTTACTTTGTGAGACTTTTTGATGGAACAATTATCAATATTTTTAGAAATAATGAAAATGTTAAAAAAATTATTTTAATTATTTCTTGAAATGTGCTTTGTTAAGTAGCATTTCATCTTCTCTTCATGATAATGATTTATTTCAAAAGTCTTTCATCAAAGTAAAATAAACACACAATTTAAAAAAATAAAAATATATAATATTTTCACAAATTAAATAGAGTTTAAGGTATATTAATATAAATATATTTAGATAAAGACCTAGGCCAAGTCTCTAAGAGTCATTTCAGCTACACACAACTTACACCTGGCGCATTAGAAAAGTCTCAATGGTTAGAACCACACTTAATGACAATGCAATAATTGTATCAAGATATAAATACACAAATGAGGCGTTTAAATATCAACGATGATACTCGTATATTTTATATTATCGAACATTCATTCAACATTTTATTTTATTTTTATCTCTTTATTTTTATCATATCATCAATATATTATATATTTTATATTATTCTCTTTTATTTGTTTTTCTCTGAAAAAGTGTATATACATATGGATGTACACTAAACATTTTTGTTTAAATATTTTGATATGGATTAAATTTTAAATAACATTTGCTATGATTATAGAGAGCATTTTGTTGTTTAAAAAAGAAAGAAAACATTCTCATAAGTTTGTTTTTATTGGAAAAGCAATGCAACACCTCATAATCATTGAATCTTAATTTGACAAAAATAAACATATCACTTATGTAAGATTTTTATAATTTATTAAAACAATAAAGATATTGATTATAATATTCTTAACTAATTTTTTTTCCTATTTGGTTCTAGCCAATAAGCCATAATAGACCAATTCAATTTGTGACAATTATTAATGTTGAAACTATAAAAAATATTGGCTTTACTTAAAGTACCCGAGTAACCCACATACTCCTCATATCACCTTTTTTTTAACTCCAAACATTTGTGTCACCATGTTGTTGTTGTACCACCCTCTCATCCAAAATTTCTTCCACATTTTTCTTAATTACTCCTTTGTATTATTTTAGATCACTCTAATGTTCCTCCACTTTCCGATCAACATCATCTTCAATTGTCTCATACCAAGGCTAACCCCTTAGAGTCCTTTTTGGTCCCTTCGTGTGCCCTAGCAATGATTTTCAACTAGTTTTGTAGTAATACATAAAGCCCCACTTTTACAAGCGGGTCCAACAAATTTTAGGGTAAAGTCAATGTTAATATGTGGTCTCTTAAGTAAAATCTATTACAATTTAACCTTATAATGTGAAATAAAAAGAAAAACATATAAAATACTATATGAAGCCTATGGGATTTAAATCCACAATTTTTAATTAAAACTTGGGTTTTAACTTTTGGATCAAAGACTTTAACAACAAATTATTCGACACTACACAAATATATTAAGTTTTTAAAAAATTAATTTTTCATGAATTAATTAATATTATATAAAGTTTTATACAGTCAACAAATCATTACTAATTGTGTGCGTAAATTTAAAATTAATTATAATAAAAATCAAATATTAATAATAATTTAACGATTGTGTTTGATTGACAGTGTAAAAAATCATTATACTAACGGTGTATATAAATTAAATTTTAAGATAAAATATTAATGGACCTATTAAAAAAAACAAAATATTAATTGGAGCTAATACATTTGCTTTACTTTACCAAAGTTAATTAGGTCGATGGTGTTTACAAGCCAAACCTAACATGGAGGGGTGTCATTTATGGATGATAAAACAATGTTTAATTAAATAAGATACACATGGTCCTTATATTCATTAATATGAGAGGAATTTGGGCCATTGGAGCAAATTTCTATATACTCCATAAGATGATTATTGAATAAGCACGTGGGATGTGTCAGATTCTTGATCTCAGCAAGTTTACTTCGTGTCTTGGATTTGGTTCTGTTACATTTCTATTAGAGGGATTCAAAATTCAGGAACCATAGTGTTTAATCGTTTAGTTTCCTTTGTAGGATATATAGTACAACTAGGATGCCCATTCCTCAACGTTAGGCAATTCCCTTCAAAGAAAAGTTAGGCAATTCGGAGGCTAATAAATGCAAATTCTTTTTTTTTTTTTTATAATAGTTTGATGCATAAAATCCATCTAGAATGAGTCTTACATGAATACAATCATAAATAAAAATATTTGAGCGCCTACACAAAATTAAAAGAGAAATAATTTAGTTATATCGTATAATTATTATTTTTAATTTATTTTATTTATTTGTATGTGTCTAACCATTTGTGATTATATGTTGTGTCTACAAATATTTTTCATCCAATAAGATTATCCAAAATAATTAAATTATTTTTTTAATTAAGTTGGTTTGATGATTGAAATGAAAAAGTTAGAGAATGAAGTGATAAGGAGGTAGTGAGTTTGATTCACACCCTTAACAAAATATTAACATCAAAAATACAATACTAACTACTAATATTAGTCGTTACAAAAAAAAAAAATTACAATAGAATATCAAGAGTTAAAACATGTCTACTTGTTTCTAAACTCTCAATGACGCACACTTAAACACACCAAAGAGTGTGTACTATATTGGTGAAGATCATAACTAAAACTTTTAATATTAGACTTTAACTAACATCTAATGTTAAACTTTACAATCTCCACAATCCAGCTTACGTTGACGGCCTCTTGATTAAAAATAACTTTATTTTAAAATTTTCATATAGACCACACACACGTTAATTAACTAAATAGTAAGAAAACGGTTTAGAAAAACTCGTCCACCTTATACTATCCCCGAGAATTGAAATGGGTGATCCACACTTTGATTCGGCAATACAAAAGTAATACCAAGCCAACTAAGAATTGCGGGCCAAACCCGGCCAACGCATTGGATTCAGAAAATAAATGTTAAATAGATTCAGTTGTTTCGCACCCACACGCACATATATTGTTCTCTGAATACAAAACTCTTCTATGAATTAAATTGTCCTTCGTTGGAAGTTTGTCACTCAATAATCTCCAAGCAAACAATGAAGCCTTTAACGCAACCATGTGATACAAGGTGAGTCATCCAAATCAATCACGTTAGGAAGCAAATTGTAGGCCGTTTTAACATTATAACTTTATCTATGTTAACGATTTCATGCCCATTCATCTGGCATATTGACCAGCAAAGAGACATTAGCCACCATTCCCCTACACTCTTCCACTAACTCCAACTCCCATTCAAACAACTTCTCATCCACCTCCACCCCCAACCATACCAAAATATTTCCCCAACATCTCAGTCGCTGCCTAAAATTTCGAGTGTTTCTCGAATTCAATGGAGTCGCCAGCTGTCGCGGCCTAAAATTTCGAGTGTTTCTCGAATTCAATGGAGTCGCCACCAAAGTTTATTTTAAAATAGGGAAAATATTGGAAAACCCTTAAAAATAAAAATAAAAATAAAATAAAAAAAATGGTCTTTGAAACCAAATTTTGAGTTCGGGAGTCGATTATGCGTAGGGAAGGTATTAGCACCCTACGACATCCGTTAAAAAAAACGGTTACCTATAATTAATTGTGCAAAATTAATATTAACTTAAATATATTTATTTCTCCTTTTTAAAATGCAAATATAATATTTTTACAAAAATAATCTAATGATAAAAGTACATTTAAAATATAGAGAGAAAAAAAGTTTTTTGTTATTATGCTTGACAAGAGTGCTATCTTGCTCCTACATATCTCCCGGTGCAATGGAGAAATCAAAGCTACGTAGTTCTTGGGTAGAAAATGAGGATGTGTTGATTGCTTTTAAAGAAATTGTGTTTTGCTGTTGATAAAAAAAAGTTTTAAAAAAGAATTTGTTTGATTTGAATAAAATTTTAAAATGCAAGTTTTAAGACTATTTAGTC
The DNA here is from genome assembly GCA_037974735.1 of Cicer chorassanicum. Classification (NCBI taxonomy): domain Eukaryota; kingdom Viridiplantae; phylum Streptophyta; class Magnoliopsida; order Fabales; family Fabaceae; genus Cicer; species Cicer chorassanicum. The sequence continues at coordinate 70,052,985 of JBBPBP010009779.1, forward strand.
GTACAACTCGTGTCTCGAAAAATTTTAGGAGTAAAAAGATGTCACATCTAATTTAATCCTTTTAAAAATATTTTATCATTTTTCGATTTCAAATATTAAGTTTTAAAAATATCAAATAGTATAACTGGTATCTCGAAAATTTTAAGGAGTAAAAAGATGTCACATCTAATTTAATCATTTTAAGAATAATTTATCATTTTTCGATTTCAAATATTAAGTTTTAAAAATATCAAATAGTATAAATGGTAACTTGAAAAAATTTAAGGAGTAAAAAGATGCCGCATCTAATTTAATCCTTTTAACAATATTTATTATTTTTTTGTTTTAAATATTAAGCTTTAAAAATGTCAAATAGTACAATTTGTGTATTAAAATTTTAAGAGGTAAAAAGATGTCACATCTAATTTAACCCTTTTAAAAATATTTTATCATTTGCTTTCTTTTTTAAGAAAAAAAAATAGATACTAAAGTTTAAGTGATTCTTCTAAATATTTTACAATTTAATAAGTGAGGAAACATAATTCATTTTAAAATTAAATAGCACAACCCAAAAAGAAAAATATGTTATAATATAAAATAAATGATATTTATCGCTAATTAATTATGTTCATAATTATTTACATTAAACAGAATTATTTATATTAAATGGAATAAATATGATTTATTAGTTAAATAAAATAAACATATGGAGCAATAATTATTAGCTAACGTGAATATAGGTAGAAGTAAGGGATCTCACCAAGCAATTTTCCAATGTGAATATAGAAACGGGAGAAAGCTATTATACTCTCTGACCAAGCAGTTTTACAACACACAAGAAAACAAAAAATCCACCACACATAACACATTTTAACATTCACAAACGCAAAAACCAAACCAAATCCCAACGAAACCACGAAAACCCAACCAAAACCCAACCAAACCACCATTTATACAAAGCCAGACAAAATTTACACAAAGCTAGACAAAATCTCATCTTTCTAGTTTTAAATCTTAGTTTCTAAAGTTTACATATTTCAATAGTATACAGTTTGAACAAAAGAATGAGAAAATACATACCTTTCCCGATGCCGATGAAGATCGAAGGGTGGTGTGGAACGTTTTTTCGGACCTCTTTCCGGATGCCGTTGAAGATCCGGATGCCGGTGAAGATCGAGGCGGTTGTTAAAATGGGGTGTTGTTAAAATGGGATTGAATGTGTTTATGGGTATGAATTTTCTTCTTTTGTTTTTTTGTGTGACTGTAATACTCTGTTGAAAAAAACTCTCTCTTCTATAACTCTTGAATTTTCTATAAAAAAAATCATGCCCTCTTTACAACTGATTTTTGTGTCAATTTATAGATTAAAAGATGAATCCTTGTGTCCACAAGATAAACTCAAGCTCTAGTTTGTAGGATGCAGTGATTTTGAAAGAGGCGTGTTGCTAAACTGGTTGTGTCCACAAGATAAACTCAAGCTCTGGTTTGTAGGATGCAGTGATTTTGAAAGAGGCGTGTTGCTAAACTGGTTGCGTGTCAGAAAAGAGGCGTGGTATTGAAATGAAAACGGGAAGGAAAATCATGAAAATAAAAATTTTAAATAAAATGAATGAAAAATAAAATGAAAAACAATAAAATAAAATGAAAATAAAATTAAATAAAAATAAAATGAAATTAAATGAAAGTAAAATAAAATGAATGAAATAAAATAACATGAAGTTAAACGGTACAATAAAATAACAATGAAAATTATATGCATATTTTTAGAGTTATTTTTAGTTAATCGGACAAAATTGAGGTACTACAGCTGTCCCTATTTAATTATTTTTTACTAGTAAAAGATAATTAAATATAAAGACCTAAATTTTGTATAAATTATAAAAGTAAATTAATTTCGAAAACAGAAAATAATTTGATATGTAAGGTAAAAAGTTGGTGATTGGCAAAATGATCCGATGGACATAAATAAAAACATGATTGTCTTCGGATTGGATACCGATGCGTAGATCGACATAAATAAAATGATCGTCTTCGGATTGGTTACCGATGCGTAGATCGACATAAATAAAATGATCGTCTTCGGATTGGTTACCGATGCGTAGATCGACATAAATAAAATGATAATGTAAATAAAATAATCGTCTTCGGATTGGATATCGATGCGTAGATCGACATTAATAAAATGATGATAAAATGATCGTCTTCAGATTGGTTACCGATGCGTAGATCGACATTAATAAAATGATGATGTAAATAAAATGATCAAAGAGAGAGAAATTTGTTTTTTTTTTTTGTTATATATATATATATATATATAAATTAATTATATAAAAATAAATAAATAAATAAAATAAAAAAATAAAAGAGAAACATGTTATGGTAATTGCAACGCAAACGTATAATGAACAATGTGACACAAAAGTTGTTGAGTATAAATATAAGATATGCATGACTCATTCATTATGCATTGCACAAGGTTCTTGAGTATATTTAAAATATGAATGAAGATGCATAGATCATGTGTGACTACATGGAAAATGTAAGATGCATGCAATGTAAGTAAATTCTTTTATTTTTATGGTTCTCCGATCCTTACGCGACTTTATACGCCTACAAGATTCAATGGATCAATGGAGATAACAATCGTTCTTTGTGTGATGACTCTAGTATAACTTGTATGACTTCCCCCTTATTCGAGGCGAATGCATTGTTTAAAATAATTAGCCTTTTTTTTAATACCCCATATATGTTAAGAATCTATTGAGTTCTCGTGTATATATTTTTCAAGTGTCAAAATAATTAAAATGTTTTATTTTATTTTATTTTATATTTACACACAATTCAGATTCCAAAAATTTATTATCATAAAATAACATTTTTTAAAAAATACTAGAACCAAAAAAAACATGAGGCTGAATCAACTTAGAAAGAGGGTAATGTATAGCATCGAATGACAAGATTGGAAAATGTACATTCATTACTTTGAAAATAATACAATTGAACTAAAGGTTACAATGTAGAGATGAATGTGTTAGCTTTAGTTGGAGAGATAACAACGCTAGTCATTCTTGTAATTTAGGACTTCTAAGAATAATAAAATGCCCCAGTTTGAACCACTTGATCTTTTTGTTATCCCTAACTTTTGCATGGACCGCTCTTTCAAGTTTTCAATCCATCGGGATGCTCTAATTTTTGCCTAGGTCGCCTTTTTAGGTTTTCAACCTAGCGAGCCCATTTTTTCAATTGTTTTTTTTTTAATTTTTTCAAGCGTAATACTTTTTGACTGCATCTGAGTTTACTGGAAGTGGAAGCTCATCTCCATCCATTTCTGCAAGTATTAGAGCTCCCCCAGAGAAAGTTTTTTTCACAACATATGGTCCCTCGTAGTTCGGGGTCCATTTTCCACGAGAATCCCTTTTGATGGGCAATATTTTCTTTAACACTAAGTCTCCTTCTTGAAACTCTCGAGGACGAACTTTTTTCTCATATGCTTTTTTAAGTCTTCTTTGATATAGCTGGCCATGGCACAGAGCTATCATTCTCTTCTCTTCTATGAGATTCAATTGGTCATATCTTGATTGAACCCACTCTGCCTCTTCTAGTTTTGTTTCCATCAGGACTTTGATCGAGGGAATTTCAACTTCAATGGGAAGTACCGCTTCCATTCCATATACCAATGAGAAAGGAGTTGCCCTTGTCGAGGTGAGAACAGAGGTTCTATAACCATGTAATGCAAAGGGAAGCATTTCATGCCAATCCTTATATGTCTCCACCATCTTTTGTATGATCTTTTTGATATTTTTATTTGCTGTTTCTATAGCCCCATTCATTTTTGAACGATATGGAGAAGAATTATGGTGTTGAATTTTGAAATTATCACACAACTCCTTCATCATTTTTTTATACAGATTGGTCGCATTGTCAGTGATTATCTTATTTGGCAAGCCATATCGACAAATCAATTCTCTTTTGATGAATCTGACAACCACACTTCTCTTCACATTGGCATAAGAAGCGGCTTCAACCCATTTTGTGAAGTAATCAATAGCTACTAGGATAAATCGGTGTCCATTTGAAGCTTTAGGCTCGATGAGTCCAATAACATCCATCCCCCACATTGCAAATGGCCATGGTGATGTTAAGACGTTTAGAGAAGTGGGCGGTACATGTACTTTGTCTGCATAGATTTGACATTTATGACATTTCTTTACGTAACTAAAGCAATCGGACTCCATGGTTAACTAATAGTAGCCAGCCCTTAAGATTTTTCTCGCCATAGCGTGCCCATTTGCATGAGTTCCGAAAGAACCTTCGTGAACCTCTAGAATGATTTTCTCAGCTTCCGCTTGATCCACGCATCTGAGGAGAACCATATCATGATTTCTCTTATAAAGCACCTCACCATTTAAGAAGAAGTTCATTGACAACCTCCTTAAAACCCTTTTGTCGTTCTCTGAAATACCCAATGGATATTCCTTATTCTTGACATAGGATTTGATATCATAAAACCATGGCTTGCCGTCAGACTCTTCTTCTATTGATAAAAAATATGCAGGTTTATCCCTTTGTTGAATTTTTATGACCGGGACGTCCTGATCGGTGCTTATTTTGAACATTGACGACAATGTGGCCAGGGCGTCAGCTAATTGGTTTCCTTCTCGAGGGATATGGTGAAAAGTAATCTTCTCGAATTGTTCTGTCAGTTCTTTGATATGGGTATGATACGGAATCAATTTGGAATCTCGCGTTTCCCACTCTCCTTTTGTTTGATGGATGACCAACAATGAGTCTCCATATACCTCAAGAATTTTTGCTTTTGATTCAATAGCAGCTTTAATGCCCATAACACATGCCTCGTGTTCTGCTATATTGTTTGTGCAATCAAAACACAACCTAGCAGTAAATGGAGTTAACTGGTTCTCTGGGGAAATCAAAATGGCTCCAATTCCATGTCCTAACGCGTTAGAAGCACCATCAAACACCAATCTCCATTTTTCTCTATCAGATGATTCAGTCTCTTCAAATAAAGTCATTATGCCTTCATCGGGGAATCCACACTGCATTGATTGATAATCTTCTACAGGTTGTTGGGTCAAGTACTTTGTCAGGGCGCTTCCTTTTATAGCTTTTTGTGTAACGTATACCAAATCATATTCTGATAACAACATCTGCCAACGGGCAATCCTCCCAGTAAGAGCAGGTTTCTCAAAGATGTATTTAATTGGGTCCATTTTAGACACCAACCAAGTTGTATTACACAACATGTATTGCCTCAACCGACGAGCAGCCCATGCTAATGCGCAACATGTTCGTTCAAGCAGCGAATATCGGGTTTCTTAGCTGGTGAACTTTTTGCTCAAATAATAAATAGCATGTTCTTTCTTACCAAATTCGTCATGCTGCCCCAATACACAACCCATTGACTCGTTAAGTACTGTTAAGTACATAATAAGTGGTTTCCCAGGAACAGGAGGCACTAAGATTGGTGGTTTTGACAAGTACTGTTTAATCTTTTCAAAAGCTTTTTGACAATTCTCATTCCATTCAACCTTTTGGTCTTTACGCAACAACTTGAAAATAGGTTCGCATGTAGCGGTGAGATGTGATATGAACCTGGCAATGTAATTCAATCTACCTAAAAATCCACGAACTTCTTTTTCCGTGCGTGGATCGGGCATTTCATGTATTGCTCTTACTTTATTTGGTCCACTTCTATCCCTTTTTGACTAACGATAAAACCGAGTAACTTGCCTGATCTTTCACCAAAAGTGCATTTAGCAGGGTTTAAACGGAGTCTGAACTTCCTTAGTCGCACAAATAACTTTTGAAGGTTAACAACATGGTCTTCTTCGGTCCGAGATTTGGCAATCATATCGTCCACGTAAACCTCTATTTCCTTATGCATCATGTCATGAAACAAAGTTACCATTGCTCTTTGATAGGTTGCCCCAACATTCTTCAATCCAAATGGCATCACTTTATAACAGAAAGTCCCCCATTGTGTGATGAATGTAGTTTTCTCCATATCTTCGGGAGCCATCTTGATTTGATTATACCCTGAGAAGCCGTCCATGAAGGAGAAAATAGAATATTGAGCAGTTCTATCTACTAGGACATCAATATGAGGCAAAGGAAAATCGTCTTTAGGCCTAGCTTTATTTAAATCCCGATAATCAATGCACATTCGAACCTTTCCGTCCTTCTTTGGAACTGGGACAATATTAGCCACCCATTGAGGATATTTGGCCACTGCTAGAAAACCAGCATCAAATTGCTTTTTGACCTCTTCTCTAATTTTAAGTGACATATCAAGCCTCATCGTCCTCGATTTTTGTTTATTTGGAGCACATTCGGGCTTGAGTGGTAGCTTGTGTTCAACTATGTTAGTATCTAGCCCAGGCATATGTTGGTACGACCATGCAAAGACATCCACATAATCAAATAAAAGCTTAACCAACTTTTCTCGTTCAGTTTCTTTCAAACATTCCAATTTTAATTTCTTTCTTATCATGCTCAGTCCCTAAATTGATCACCTTGACAGGTTCTTGATAGGGTTGGATTATCTTAGCTTCCTGTTCAATTAACCTTTCTAGTTCTGGGATAGGCTCACAATCGTCTTCACAATCCTCATCAGCGTGATTAATTGGGCGTTCAAAATTACAAGAATGGGTTCTAGCGCTGTTATTTTCAACATATTCATTTTCGACTCTGCATTGTTTAAATTAAGAAGAAAAAGGAAAAAGAAAATATGAATAAAGATTGCCAAAAAAGAAAAGAGAAAAAAAAAAGCAGTTGAAGAATTCAAAAATGCATTGTTTAAATTACGAAGAAAAAGGAAAAAGAAAATATGAATAAAGATTGCCAAAAAAAAAAAGAAATAGAAAAACAAAAACAGTTGAAGAATTCAAAAATGCATTTATTGATAATAAGTACGGAATTGAAATACATGCGCCCTAATTAGTTATCCTTATAGCCTTGGGCAGAGCAAAAGGAGTTAAAATACACAATTAATTTGAACGTGAATTAACAAACACGGAAACTCGATGATCTTCCAATTGTTGAGACTGGTGTTTGGAGGACAAGGGTACACCAATTTGAGGGTATCATCATCAACATGGTCCTCTTCTTCCACAACAGCCAAATGGTCAGCATACACTATTCCCGCGCTCTGAAATGTTTGGCGAATGTCACAAATAGAAATCTTTTGTGAATTCAGCGTATGATTTTCCAAACGAGCCATCCTGCTTTCCCTTTTTTCTTTTACAGCCTTATCTTTGTCAGCTTTAGTAGGTACATATCCCAAACCGTACCTATTGTTCTTTTCAGGTATATCTAACAGTTTTCCCAATTTAGCAAAAACTCTTCCTTCCAACATCGATTTGGTAGACTTTAAGGATGTGGTAGGCAAATTTGGTTCTTTTAAAGGAGATCCTTCACCCATGAAGACAACATTGGTGATTTCTAATGCTTGAAAGGAAGTCTCTATGTCTTCCTCCGTGTCCTCAATGTAGCCCGTAGAAGACAGATGACTAACTATCATATCTTCTTCCCCATATATTATCACCAGCTTATTGTTCACTATAAACTTTAGCTTTTGATGGAGAGTGGATGTTACTGCTCCAGCAGCGTGAATCCACGGTCTCCCTAAAAGGCAACTGTACACTGGTTTAATATCCATCACTTGGAAGGTTATTCCAAAGTTATGGGGTCCGATTTGAATTGGCAGGTCAATCTCACCAACAACTTGTCTTCTGGATCCATCAAACGCTTTCACCACCAAAGCACTCGGCTTCAAACAAGCTCCATCAACAAATAGTTTTGATATTGTTGATTTCGGCATGACATTCAACGATGAACCATTATTAACAAGCACTCGTGCAAGAATATAATTCTGACACTTCACAGAGATGTGTAGTGCTTTATTATGCTCTGTCCCTTCAGCTGGTAATTCGACATCGCTAAAACTCAGACAGCTACTAGCGGTGATGTTACCGACAACCCCATCAAACTGGTCGACAGTGATATCATAAGTAACATGGGCCTCATTTAAAACCTTCATCAGTGCCCTTCTATGTGCTTCAGAATTCAATAACAAAGAGAGAACAGATATCTTGGAAGGAGTTCTATTTAGTTGATCCACTACTTTATATTCACTTTACTTGATGAATTTCAAAAATTCGTTAGCTTCTTCTTCAAGAACCGTCCTTTTGCTAGTCTCTGGTCCTTTTATAGCATGACCTTCTTTTTTTTTTCTGAATTGTTCAGGAGCATATACTCGACCACTCCGAGTCACCCCACCAATCCCTGAAATGTTGGTGACATCAATTCCATTAGGTTCACAGTTATCACTTGATTGATGATCGGCTAAATGGGACGTGGCTTCATAATTCCATGGTACCGCCTTGGTATTTTTATAAGGAAAAGGAGTTGGTGCTTGGACAATTATTGCATTGGGCCTGTGAAGACTTAGTTTGAGATTATCTTTTCTATAGAGGATTTCCAATGGTCTTTGGAAAAATCTACTATTTTCCATGCACGGCTTTATGGTCAACACATGATCATCTTTTGCACACTCGTCTATCCCATCTTCAATGGAATTGAAAGAGGTATCCCCATGGCCCGGCAAAGGGTTGCTCCCTACGTTGGGACCGTCTTCCTTGAAGGTAAGCCATTTTGCATTGATCAGTTCTTGCACTTTAGATTTTAAGGCTTGACAATCTTCGATGGAATGCCCTACGGCTCCTGCATGGTATTCACATTTGGCATTTGGGTTGTACCATTTTGGGAATGGTGGTTTCAGAGGTTTCATTGGTCTTAGAACTACCATTGAATTCTGGAGTAGGTGAGGCAACAATTGGCTATATGTGATGGGAATCGGGTCAAAACGGGTTATCTTCTTTTCTCGATTAACTGGTGGTCTGTAGTGATTCGGGATTGGATTTTGGTTCCACGGGTTTTGTTGTGAAAACGCAGTAGGTGGTGGTTGGACCAAAGGTGGTTGATAATAAGGTGGCCTTGAAGGGTGATATTGGGGGTATGGAGTTTGTGAGGTCGCAGCCACATATGGATAAGGAATGTAGGAAATTTGGGGTATCGGAGGCTGAAAATTCGGAGGTCGATAAGAATTCATGGCTGGAGAATAAGAGACCCTTGGGTTTGCCATTACAGCGTTAGCATCCCCTTCTTTCTTCTTTGTAAATTCGATCTGAGGTTTCTTCACACCGCTCGTTGCACATACGATCTTACCATTTCTCATGACACTTTCAACTCTTTCTCCTATCATGACCATGTTAGAAAAGTTTGATGACATACTCCCAAGCATCTTATCATAAAAGGGAGACTAAAGAGTATCCATAAACATACCAACCATTTCCTTTTTAGATAAAGGAGGATCTACTTGCGATGCGACTTCTCTCCACCGTTGTGCATATTCTTTGAATGTTTCATTGTCCTTTTTCGACGAATTTTGCAATTGCATCCTGTCAGGGGCTATGTCAATGTTATACCTGTATTGTTTCAGGAAGGCATCAGCCAAATCTTTCCATGAAAGGATTCGATTTCGCTCGAGATGCATATACCAATTTAATGATGCCCCACTTAAACTGTCTTGAAAAAAATGGATGAGAAGTATGTCATTATGAGCATGAGAAGCCATTTTTCTACAATACATGGTCAGATGGTTTTTAGGGCATGTGACACCTTTGTATTTTTCAAACTCAGGTATCTTGAATTTTGAAGGGATCACCACATCGGGAACCAAGCACATATCAAAAGCTTCGAGACCATAGACATTACTTCCTTCAATTGCTTTTATTCGTTCTTCTAAAACATGGAATTTTTCTTTCGACTATGTATCGTCACCAACATGAGGTTGTTGCCAATTTCCATTAGCATCAAAATGGGGTACTTGGGGTGCACTAAATGGAATATTTTCGGAAGGTATAGTGTTTTGGGGTGGCACGTAGCCCTGAGGAGATGGGATTTGCGGTTGGTTTAGGCTTTGAGAGTTGATATTTGAGTGGTTTTGATTATTGTCTATGGGATTGATGACTAAGGGTGGAGTATAACCATGTGGGAGACCATACATAGGAAATTGCATGGCTGGCGCGCGAAATTGTTGGTTAGTTGGGGTAAAGCCTGGTGGGTGAGACGGGGTAGCTTGGTGTTCTTCATTTGTAGTTGGAGGATTCCCATCTGTATTATCCTTCGTTGTTAAAGCTTGTATAGCCTCTAGGATTCTATCAACCTTGTCCTTCAATTGGCTAACATCTGCTCTCATCACTTCTTGGTTTTGCTCAAGTTCGTCCATGATCTTGGAGTTTGCGCGAGTCCGATAAGGGTGTCGGAGAAACAACTTTATTGATCTTTTCTAAAAGATCATATGATGCTAGTTAAAAAATTGAAGATTTATATGCATGCATGTGGGTATTAGAGAACCATTGATTTCGCAACCTAGGCACAAACATCTTTTTAGAAAACATAAAACAAGCTCGTTCATTAATAATTAAAAAATGGTACAAGTGCAACATTTCTCTCTGTATCTGAAATACATTGTTTCTATCGCTCTCGGCGAATTAAACTATTCATTGCTTCTATCAAACTATTACAATGTTGAATGAAAGTAATAATCTCAGTAGGTGTGACAGATGGAACTATGTTTGCTTCTGCTTTCCTTAAGAGTACGGGAACCCTTTCGATGGCTTGGTTGGCTATGGAAGTGAGTTTTTCACAACGATCCATCCACATTATCCCTTCTTGCCCAAGCATCTCTATTGCTTCCAGTTGTTCCATCAATCGGTTTCTTAATATATTTGCCTCCTCTTGTTCCTTCAACCACGCATCTCGGTACATAGCAACAACTTCTTGTTTTTCAATTTTTTCTTCTTCTATCCTTGTCTTATATTCTACTACCACTCTCTCCAATTGTTGTTTCAAATCTTCCATTTGTCTCTTCGCATTCCTTTCACTGCTTTCTGAATCTTTCAACCATTTTCTCAACTTTTCAACCTCCTCTTGCGCCTGATCTCTTTCTTGTCTTCTCAAACATAAAGACTCGTTTGAAGCCCTTAAATTGTATTGAAGCTTGAGCTTTTAATGCTCCTCTACCTTTGACATCTTATTTGATCTTTCAAGAGAAATCGTCTTCTGCTCATTTTCCAACAGGGCGAACTCATATGCTCGATGGACTACCATCAACTCTTCTCGCATATTCTTCTTTTCCTCTTCCGCCTCTAGAATTGATGCTTGCAACTTCTCAATTTCTTCACTAACGATAATAGGTTGCATTGGTGTTTCATCAATCACTTCAGAGGTACGGCGAAAAGGCAACTTGATCTTTTGGACCCTATTCTTGACCTACTGTCGGTAGCAATCATCTGCACCACGACTTCTACTTCCAAGTTCCTTCCCTTTTCTGATTATCTTCTTCCAAGATTGACGTCCTCTCCTCAAATCTTCAATGTTTTCTAAACCCATGTCATAAAGAATAAAAACGGTTATTAGTTTTTGCATTGGTTCTCCTATGATAGGATACCCAAGTTGCCTCAAGGCCAATACTGGATTATAATTCACACAACCTCTAGTCCCCATAAGTGGCACATTAGGGAATGTTCCACATTGGTATATTACTTCTTTTACCTCTCGCCATCTCGCATACCATCGAACTGTTTTTTCATTAAGATCTACCAACCTCTGAGCCCATTCTCGATCATCTTTTATGTCAGCACAACAGTTCTTGAAATCATTGATAGGACAACGCTTTTGGCACCCACTATCAAACATATGATTCACCAACCAGACGTACAAAACCGGTAAACAACACAAAATTCGTTTGCCTTTTTTTTTCATGACAGTAGTTAAGTGTATAGTACACGTCAGCGAGGACGGCTGTTGTAGGATTTTCTCCTCTATTCTTCAAGGCTAGGAAGACATCGATTGCTACTAAATCAATAATTTCTTCATCACTCGGGAATAGAAAAACTCCATAGATGGTGAGAGCTAGCACCTCCATAAAAGCACTCCAATCTTGGGCTTTAGCTAAATGATGTGCTTTTTTTCTCAAAAAAACTTCTTAGGAAACCAGAAATCCCTTTCTTCTTTTGGCTAATCAATATTTCCTCTTCAACCTTTAGTATCTCAGCTATTTTGGTTGTGGATGGATAATTCCCCATGTAACGATAAGGTTTCCCTTTTTCTAGGGAGTAGCCTAAAATTGGTCCAAACTCTTCCAAAGTAGGCGCAAGTTGGAAGTCGTGAAAAGTGAAGCATCTCAAAGGAGAGTCGTAGAATTGATACAAAGCGGTAATAGCCCCTATTTGTACATCCACATCCAATAAATCAAGAATCTTTCCATATTTCTTAGTAAATGTTGACCGGTGATTAAGTTCCAACAAGCTACGAAGTTCTTTTAAATTGTCAACCTGAGGCTTTTTGGCTTTCACATTCATAGTTTTCCTTAGCATTGGGGTTGCAGTTTCATTGTTGGATCCCATTTTTAATCAAAGATATCCACACCCTAGCTTTGAATTCAATGGTTCTCTAATGGACCTACATAAAAATGAATGATTATGAATAATGTATAGTATGGTGTTGAAAATAATTTTTAATGCATGAAAGGAATGCATGATACTAAAAAATTTAACTTTAACATTAACGATGAAAACTACTTGTATTGATGCAATAAAGAAAAAAATTTGAGAGGTATACTAACGTCAGATGGTGGAGAAAAAAACAAAATAATAAATAAAATAAAATAAAAATAATAAAAATAAAAATAAAAAAAAAAAAAATCTGCAATTTAAAAGCAAGAAAGCTAGGATATGACTTAGATGCATTCTAACCAAGATTAGAGAAATTTTAAAGTCTATAAGCTTCTAAATTCGTGAATTCTTTCCTGGGCGGGTTCTATAGTCCTAAAATTCATTGGTCTCTAGAGCCAAGTACTCGTATTGAAACATCACTACAAATAGGAAGTACATCCAAAATGTAGGTATTTTCAATGGAGTCACACTCTAGACAAGGTTTTCGCAATAACCAAATAGGAAGTACATCCAACATGATTACCACTAAACCTCTAACTAAACTTAAGCTTCACTCAGGCCCAGGTATAAGGTCTCACTCATAAGTGTGTGTGTGTAAGTGAATGTGTAGTGTGCGAAGAGAATCACAATCCAATAAACGATGTAAAATACTCAACACACATATATAAATATATATATATATATATATATATATATATATATATAAAGATAATGACTACAAAAAAATAACTAATACACAATAAAGGCATAAAGTAAAGAAAATGAAAGGAGAAATAAATATAAAAGAAGTCCAAAAAAAAAAAAATTGCACAATTAATTATGTTAGGCTTGACTCTCTAACACTCCCCATCAGAGTCGCCAGCTGTCGCGGCCTAAAATTTCGAGTGTTTCTCGAATTCAATGGAGTCGCCACCAAAGTTTATTTTAAAATAGGGAAAATATTGGAAAACCCTTAAAAATAAAAAAAATAAAACAATGGTCTTTTAAACCAAATTTTGAGTTCGGGAGTTGATTATGCGTAGGGAAGGTATTAGCACCCTACGACATCCGTTAAAAAAAACGGTTACCTAAAATTAATTGTGCAAAATTAATATTAACTTAAATATATTTATTTCTCCTTGTTATTATGCTTGACAAGAGTACTATCTTGCTCCTACGTATCTCCCGGTGCAATCAAAGCTACGTAGTTCTTGGGTAGAAAATGAGGATGTGTTGATTGCTTTTAAAGAAATTGAGTTTTGTTGTTGATAAAACAAAAAGTTTTGAAAAAGAATTTGTTTGATTTGAATAAAATTTTAAAATGCAAGTTTTAAGACTATTTCGTCGTACAACTCGTGTCTCGAAAAATTTTAAGAGTAAAAAAAGATGTCACATCTAATTTATTCCTTTTAAGAATATTTTATCATTTTTCGATTTCAAATATTAAGTTTTAAAAATATCAAATAGTATAACTGGTATCTCGAAAAATTTAAGGAGTAAAAAGATGTCACATATAATTTAATCCTTTTAAGAATAATTTATCATTTTTCGATTTCAAATATTAAGTTTTAAAAATATCAAATAGTATAAATGGTAACTTGAAAAAATTTGAGTAAAAAGATGTCGCATCTAATTTAATCCTTTTAACAATATTTATTATTTTTTTGTTTTAAATATTAAGCTTTAAAAATGTCAAATAGTACAATTTGTGTATTAAAATTTTAAGGGGTAAAAAGAAGTCACATCTAATTTAACCCTTTTAAAAATATTTTATCATTTGCTTTCTTTTTTAAGAAAAAAAAAATAGATACTAAAGTTTAAGTGATTCTTCCAAATATTTTACAATTTAATAAGTGAGGAAACATAATTCGTTTTAAAATTAAATAGCACAACCCAAAAAGAAAAATATGTTATAATATAAAATAAATTATATTTATCGCTAATTAATTATGTTCATAGTTATTTACATTAAACATAATTATTTATATTAAATGGAATAAATATGATTTATTAGTTAAATAAAATCAACAAATGGAGCAATAATTATTAGCTAACGTGAATATAGGTACATCATAGGAAGTAAGGGATCTGCAATTTTCCAATGTGAATATAGAAACAGGAAGAAAGTTATTATACTCTCTGACCAAGTTGTTTTACAACGCACAAGAAAACAAAAAATCCACCACACATAACACATTTTAACATTCACAAACGCAAAAACCAAACCAAATCCCAACCAAACCACCGTTTATACAAAGCCAGACAAAATTTACACAAAGCTAGACAAAATCTCATCTTTCTAGTTTTAAATCTTAGTTTCTAAAGTTTACATATTTCAATAGTATACAGTTTGAACAAAAGAATGAGAAAATACATGCGATGCCGATGAAGATCGAGGCGGTGTGCAACGTTTTTTCGGATGCCTTTCCGGATGGCGGTGAAGATCCGGATGCCGGTCAAGATCTAAGCGGTTGTTAAAATGGGATGTTGTTAAAATGGGTTTGAATGTGTTTATGGGTATGGATTTTCTTCTTTTGATTTTTTGTGTGACTCTAATACTCCGTTGAAAAAAACTCTCCCTTCTATAACTCTTGAATTTTCTATAAAAAAATCATGCCCTCTTTACAACTGATTTTTGTGTCAATTTATAGATTAAAATATTAATCCTTGTGTCCACAAGATAAACTCAAGCTCTGGTTTGTAGGATGCAGTGATTTTGAAAGAGGCGTGTTGCTAAACTGATTGCGTGTTGCAGAAAAGAGGCATGTTATTGAAATGAAAATGGATAGGAAAATCATGAAAATAAAATGATATTAAATAAAATGAATGAAAAACAATAAAATAAAATGAAAATAAAATTAAATAAAAATAAAATGAAAGTAAATGAAAGTAAAATAAAATGAATGAAATAAAATAAAATGAAGTTAAATAGTACAATAAAATAAAAATGAAAATTATATGCATATTTTTAGAGTTATTTTTAGTTAATCGGACAAAATTGAGGTACTACAATCTCCACAACTGACATTCGTTTATCAATTGTCAAACTAAAAAAACGACTAACGTATCACTAAAAGTGTCTCATCTTACCCATAGATCTAACCAAAAAAGAGTATCCTAACCATCATCTACCACCTTCTCTGGTTTTCACAAAAACTAATTATCCTGACCACCACCCTCATCACCTTGGACTTATTGATCTCCCTTCACCAAGTTGAACTTCCACCAACCCCGCTTCCCTTAACACCATTATCCACGCCATATTTTTTAGAAATAACTTTGAACCACAAGGCTTGCCTCTCATTCCTCAATCTCTAACACCATTTTCCCTAGCAAAGCAATATCAAACGATCACATATTTCTCTCTCAAACCCCACTTTTCTTTAGATAAACACTTATTCATTTAACCAAATGAGCCTTATGGATCACATCACTCCCATCTCAAAAAAAGGATTTAAATAAAGACTCAATTTTTAAAATGGTACTTGTTGGAACCATGAAGAAAGAAATAAAATAAATCGGTAATTCAGACAGGACAACATTCAAGAAAAACAGACGGCCACCAAAAGAAAGATTACGACTATTCCATTCAAACAAAGGTTTCTGAATCCTATAAACTACTTGATTCTAAAAAGCCAAGTTCTAAGAGTTATGCTTCTTGGAACCAAGAAGTGTTAACATTAATACCCACCAACAAACTTTTGTGAAAATTCACCTTTACGTCCGAGATCATTTCAAATCAACAATGTTGCCCAAACTCTTCACCTCATAATCAGTGTATCATCATCAATTTGTAAATGGGATATCCATAACTCGACGCCTCAACTACCAGAAAGCTAGTGTTGAACCTCAAATTCACAACATAATTAAGCTTAACATTCAACCACTCCACTACAATGAGAAACAAATATGATGATAAAAAATCACATTTTCTTAGATCATGATCCATTGAAAACTCATTTGTGGGACTTCTATTTACCCAAACTAAAGCTCTAGTTATACTCAAACATTCTAGAATACACATCCTCCGTTTGGTTGAAAAATTCATTTTAATCATCGCATCCTCTAAATAATGTCTTACCACTTAATCCCATGTTTTTTCAAAATTCGCTTTAAACATGATCAACTCCCTCCTTTTTTATTTGCTTCATCCACCACTTCATTAGCTACTAAAATCCCATCTAAAATTTGATGACCTTTTACAAAAGCATATTAAAATTCATAAATTACTTACCCGATAGCCCAATTAAATTATTTTAATTTTATTATATTTGAGTTTAACCCAAATCAAACTAAATAAATCTACCTCTCCTACTTTAAATATATATTTCATATCATTTAAAATTAATCACCCAAAACTCAAACCAAATTATTGTTTTTTATTTCACAGTACATTAGTATTAGTAATGTTATCAAAAATATATTGCCTTGATGTATTTTTAATTATTATATTTCAATTTTTTAATTGTGATTTATGTAATTATTTTAATAGTGTAAGAAAATCTAAAGTGTTTGAAAAAAAAATTAGAATTTTTTAAAAATAAATTTCTTAAGTTTAAAAAATTTCAACTTAATTTAACCGGAGCAAACCAACTTGTTCTTCATCTTCATCGATTTAGTTTGTCTCAGATTTTGTTAAATAAATTATAAAAATCGAACAACAAAAATATCGACCATTTTTATTGGTTCAAATTTTTCCTTCAAAACTCGAATCTAACATATAAATTACACCTCTTTTGTAATGGTATTTCAATATATCATTTTATATCTTTCACTTTGTTCTTTATTCTTCTTCTTTATATAATATATTCACAAATAGTACAATCCAAAAACGCCCAAGTAGATTTTGAGAGCAATTACCCATGTTCTCTTACTTATTACAAAATCAATTATCTTTTAAAAATTTGCTTCATATTATACTTTCAATATTGTTACTAATATCTACGTTAAATCTCAGGTCAACCATCAAACTTTGCTTGAAAGGGAAACTAAGTTCTAATAGCCTTCTGTCAAAAACAAAGTTGTCCTATTTTTTTTTTTTGTCTTAATCTCTACTGCACATTTTAATTCCTCTTTAAACAAATTATTCCCTCTCACGATAATTGATTTATCTGTAAAAAATAATTGACTCAAATTAAATGACTTTTTTCAATGTTTGATACATTTCTTTTTTAATTGTACCATTAATTAATAGGTCGTACTAATAAGTGTCATAAAACAACTTTTAAGGAAATCAAAATTAGAAAATGTGCATTAAAAAGAACAAACTGTAAGTTTTTAAAAATTTGAAAACACAACTTTCAATGTGTTTTCAATATAAAATTACTATTTTTAGTTTTTTAAGAAGTGTTTTTGGAGAATTTGTTAGTATTTTCTTTACTTAATATTATTTGCATCGCTTTCAATGCAATATCTTTCATTATGGATTTATGATATTGATAATGGATTAATATTAAGGATAATATGATAAAAGTAGTATATCTCTTTTATTTATACATTTTTCTTAATATGTGTGCAATGATCAAATTATTCAATTATTATGGGACCCGTGAATAATAAAATTAAAGCATTAGAATTCTTCACTCAGTCCCAATGAAATTTGGGGATAAATGGATAATACTTTTAATATTGCAGCTACCTGCCTACCTACCTCGTTATTTTTCTCCATTGTGCAACTTGAAAAATTTATATCAATAAGTTTAACGATGCATTTTTCTACCGATAAATTTCTTAAAGTTGAATCAACTAAATTTATCTATAGGCCCTTTTACGATTCAATAACAGCTCTTTTTTTTGTTGTTGTAATTTTGCGATTTTAAATATCTTTTAGATCAAAATATGAAAAATTTATAATATTTAAATTATAATTTATTGTATAAATCATACTGTAGTACCCTAATTTTGTCCAAACTTTTTTTAAAATAAATCAATAAAGGAAAATATATATAAAAAGGGAAATAGAATAATTATAATGATATCTCATCAATTTACATAACCAAATTAAATTACATTAAAATCAAATCAAATCAATTACATTAAAATTAAAACCAAATCAATTTACAATCAAATTACAAGTTTATGCTGCCTTGTTCTGTTCACTGCTGCCTGTTGTGCTGCCTGTTGTCTGACTCATTGCTGCTGATGCATTACCTTGCTGATGCATTGCCTTGCTGATGCACTTGGCTTACATCAAGGTTTTTGTCCTGGACACAAAACAAGCCCAAAAGATGATATGATAAAAAGTCAAACTTTTTTTGTCTCAGCCTTTGTACACATGATATAGAACAAAAAGACAAGCTACTGAGTTTGAAGCAGAAACTAAGCTAAGACCCAAAGCTGTAAATATAAAAAAAGTTTTTTACCCAGCAAACCAGCTCTATTTCCTTTACACACAAATAAAAGTCCAGCAAATAAACATCAACAGATAAAAACAAACGTAAGCTAAAATTGTGAATAGATCAAAGATGCAGAAAAAAATCAGATAATAAGCAAAACAGATTAAACATCAAACCGGAAATCATTAGAGAGGGATGAAAGCAAAAGCAAGAAAGCAACTAAACAGATAAAAAACTCTATAAATACACCTTATCAAATTTCAAAATGAAGGAAGAAAAAACATTTTTAACAAAAAAATACCTAAAACGAAGAAGAAGAAGAAGAAGAAGAAAGCAAAGGCAGTAGAAAAGAAAGACAAGCAAAAGAAGAAGAAGAAGAAGAAGAAGAAGAGAAACATACCGAGAGAGTTAAGTTTTCGCAGAGTAAGCAAACACGTTACAGAGGGTAGGCTTCATCTTTCTTTCAAGTACAACTTGCATTTCTACTTTGTTAAATTATTAAATTTATAAAACTTTACTTGCCCAAAATAAAATCAAAGGGAATATTGTTCCAAATTATATGTTGACATAAATCAGTTCATTATAATTCGTTTATATATATATATATATATATATATATATATATATATATATATATATATATATATATATATATATATATATATATATATATATATTATTTTTGATAAATTAATAGATTAATCTAAAATCTATTTATTTAAAGATTAAATAAATGCGACATTTTTTAATCTTTGAGTTATTAGGACACAAGTTGCGATAATTTGGCAGTTCTAAATCTCATCTTTATAGATAAATTAATAAATTAAAATTCATAAACAAATTAGTGAATAAAAATTATAATTAAAGGTTAACTAGAAATGATATCCTTAATTCATAAGTAGCAGAAAATAATTTATACAATTTGATAATGGTAACTCTTATTTTTTTCTAAATAAATAAATATAAAATCAACTTTTTTAAATTTGATTAATTACAACTGATCTTTTTTTTTTAATTTTTTTTGAGTTGTTGAGACAAAAGTTGTACTACTTGGTAGTTTTAAAACTCATTTTTAAAATAAAAAATAATAAAATATTTTTAAGAGGATTAAATCAGATGTGACATCTTTTTTACTCTTTGAGTTTTTAAGACACGAGTTGTACAACTTGACTGTCCTAAAACTCGCTTTTTTTTTTAAATAAATCGAACAAACTCTCTTTTTTTTGTCAAAACATTTTTTTTATATAACCAAACAAATTTTCTTTAAAAAACAATCAACACATCCACATTTTTTAATTAAGAACTACGTAGCTTTGATTTCTCCATCGCACCGGGAGATACGTAGGAGTAAGATCACATTCTTGTCAAGCACATTAATAAAATTTTTTTTTTTTGTCATTTACTTCTTAAGCACATATTTATTCCAAAATTATATTAAAAAATTAATAATACTTGTTATTCATATTTAATAATAAGGAGAAATAAATATACTTAAGTTAATATTAATCTTTCACAATTAATTATAGGTAACCGTTTCTCAACGGATGTCGTAGGGTGCTAATACCTTCCCTACGCATAATCGACTCCCGAACTCAAAATTTGGTTTCGAAGATCATTTTTTTATTTTTTTTCTATTTTTAAGGGTTTCCCAATATTTTCCCTATTTTAAAATAAATTTTGGTGGCGACTTCATTGCATTCGAGAAACGCTCGAAATTTTAGGCCGCGACAGCTGGCGACTTCACTGGGGACATTTAGAGAGTCAAGCCTAACAAATTAATTGTGCATAATTTTTAACCTATTCTATATTTGTTCGTTTTTCATTTTCTTTTACTTTATGTTTTATCATTTCTTATTAAGTATTAGCTGATAGTATAATACTCTTTTAAGTTAGTATGTCATTTTTATTTATTTATTTAGTTACTTATTTATTTATTTATTTATTTATTTATTTTGTATATGTATATATGTTTTATTAGCATTGTGGAACTATTGAATTACACTTATTCCACACTCTACACTTTTACAAAGACACACACTTATGAGTGGAATCCTATACCCGGGTTTGAACAAAACTTAAGTTTAGTTTCGAGATTGTGTAGTGGTAGCCTTCTGGATGTACATCCTGTTTGGTTAGCATGAAAGTCTCACCTAGAGTTTGATCTTGTTGAGGGTATTGTCACTCCAAATAGTTTACCTATTGTTCTTGAATTTATTCCAAAATAGGATTATTGGCTCTAGGAACCGTGTTTAGAACTATAGAGCCACCCTTGTGAGAATTTCACTACATAAGTCAATAGACCCTTTCATCTTAAGAATATCCATGTAAGCAAAAAATACCTCATACATTCATTCAAACTTTATATATTCACAATAGTCATTCTACATAATTGCGTTCATTTCTCATGACATTGTTTCTTTTGAAAAATAAATTGGCATTTTGCATCAATTTTCAGGATTGTTTGGGAATCATAAGGATCTTAGTCACGTGTTAAATTAAAACGGACAATGGAATCGGAAAAAAGAAAAACTTTACTTTTAAAGTTTAAGCAACCTGATTTGAAAAGTTTAAGAGACATCAGCAATCAAATGAAAACTATACAACGTGATAGTTTCTTTCACAAATATGGGAAGATCCTAAATCTCTTGGCAATGTGCAAATAGGGGCCCTCACGGCATTGACTCAGTATTACGACCCTCTTTTAAGATGTTTCACCTTTCAAGACTTTCAGTTGGCCCCGACATTAGAGGAATTTGAACGAATATTGGGTTACTCTTTAGAGAAAGGAAATCCTTATCGATATACTGGGCAACCACCGAATTTGGGCACAATTGCTGAAGTGTTGAAAATCGACATAAGAGAGTTGGCAAGTGTAAAAGAGAAAAAATGAGCTACTCATGGTTTTTCAAGAAAATATCTAGAGCAAAAGTGTCAAGATTTAGCTGCTAAAAAAGAATGGAGTACTTTTATAGATGTTTTGGCTCTGATTATCTATGGTATTGTTTTATTCCCAAACCTTGATAACTTTGTGGATTTTGCCGCCATCAATATTTTCTTAGCTTTTAACAAAAATAAACAAAATCCAGTTCCCGCAGTTCTTGCTGATGTATACTACTCTTTGCATATGCGACACGAGAAGAAAGGGGGAACAATTTTGTGTTGTGTTCCAGTGCTGTATACTTGGTTCATGTCCCATATGTTCAAGAAAGTATATCATGTTGGAGTTAAAAGTAATCGTGAATGGGCTCAGAGTACTAGCCTTACAGGGGACACAATTTCATGGTATCATAGAGAACAAGGGGTGGTGGAAGTAATATGACAATGCGGAGATTTCCCAAATGTACCTCTCATGGGAACCAAAGGATGTATTAATTACAATCCGATGGTAGCTCTGAGACAGCTTGGTTACCCTATGTTGGAGAAACCAGATGATAAGTCGTTGGAAGCTTTTGTTTTGCACAATACGGGTACAGAAGACACACCGATGTTGCGAAGGATAAGTCGAGCTTGGGAAATGATCATTAGAAAAGGAAGAGTACCCGGATGCAGAAGTTGCAGCACAAAGGGACCCCTATCAACAATGGGTAAAGAAAAGAGTCCAAGAAATCAAGTTGCCTTTCCACAGTACACCCTCGAGTGATCCGGAAATATCTAAACCTACCCTGGTTGCCAATGAAGAAATAGAAGAACTCAAAGCATCATTGTTAAAATCTGAGGAGGAGAAAAAAGAGCTACAAGCAAAGTTAGAAAAAGTCTCACAAGAGAACAAGAACTTACGATCAGAAAACTCCAGTAAAAGTCATTTCATTGAGAGAAGCAACAAGAGGTTGAGAATTGAAAAGGAAAATAAACTTGATATAAAAGACTGTTTGAGAGGTGCAAATGAAGGGTTAGATGTGCGAAAGCAAGAAAATAATGCAGCTATTGAAGAAGCCTATATGTGGAAGTAGTTGTGGACAAAATCAGCAAGCTCTGAGAGGAACATAAAAAAGGAGTTTGAAGATTTAGAGAAACAAATGAAACAAATAGTAGCTGAGTACGAGAGTCAATTAAGGAATGAAAGGCAACAAAAAGAAGAAATTGAAGAATTACTCTCAAAACATCAAGATGCAATAAAAACAGAAATGGAGAATTATAATGAGTTGAAGAATTACATTGATTACCAAGAAAATATCTATAACGACTTAAAGGATGAAACCATATATTGGGAGGATCGTTTTATGATGTTGCTAGGTCAGTTGAAGAATCAAGAGATCTATAAAGAGCTGGAAGATAAGGGCAAGCATTGGAAATACTGTTTTTCAAAATTGGCGATGCTAGCTAATCAAGCAATCATAAAAATTCCGAAGCATCTAAGAGCGATTGATGCAGTAATGCATCCGCTCAATACTCCAGTCAAAGTCTACAAGTTTGTTGAATATTGCAAAAATTTGATAAAAGAATTGGAAGAGAAGATTGGTTGTCCTATTAAGAGAGAAGATTGAAGTACCATAGTCAATGTAGTTTTTAATTTAAATGTGATGTACTCTTTTTCTCATCAATGAAGGATTTGCTGTTTTGATTTCTGATCCCCATATTTTCTTCACTAACAATTCGTTTTTGTTAAAAAAAATTATATAAGGCTTATGATTCCCCAACATCCAACTATCATAATTAATAATTAATTTCATTCCATTCATATTTAATACATGCTCATTGGAATTTCATTTATTTATTTATTTAAAAAAAACAGAAAAGAAAAATCAATAAAACTGTTTCCCCGACACCCTTATCGGACTCGCGCGAACTCCAAGATCATGGATGAACTTGAGCAAAACCAAGAAGTCATGAAAGCAGATGTTAACCAATTGAAGGACAAGGTTGATCAAATTCTAGAAGCTATAAAGGCTTTGGCAAGGAAGGAGAATACGGATGGGGATCCTCCAACTGCAAATGAAGAACACCAAACCACTCCTTCTCACCCACCAGGCTTTACCCCGACTACCCAACAGTATCGTACAGCGGCTATGCAATTTCCTATGTATGGTCTCCCACATGGTTATACTCCGCCTGTAGTCATCAACCTCATAGACAATAACCAGAGCCACTCAACTATCAACACCCAAAGCCTAAACCAACCACAAATCCCACCTCCTATGGGCTACACGCCACCCCAAAACACTATACCCTCAGAAAAAATTCCATATAGTGCACCCCAAATACCCCATTTTGATGCTAATAGGAATTGGCAACAACCTCACGTTGGGGATGATACACAATCAAAAGAGAAATTCCATGTTTTAGAAGAGCGAATAAAAGCAATTGAGGGGCATAATGTCTATGGTCTCGAAGCTTTTGATATGTGTTTGGTTCCCGATGTGACTATCCCTTCAAAATTCAAGGTTCCTGAGTTTGAAAAATACAAAGGCGCCACATGTCCTAAAAATCATCTGACTATGTATTGCAGAAAAATGGCTTCTCATGTTCATAACGACAAATTTCTCATTCACTTTTTCCAAGACAGTTTGAGTGGGGCATCGTCAAGTTGGTATATGCATCTCGAGCGAAATCGAATTCGTTCATGGAAGGACTTGGCTGATGCCTTCTTAAAACAATACAGGTACAACATTGACATGGCCCCTGATAGGATGCAATTGCAAAATTCATTGAAAAAGGACAACGAAACTTTCAAAGAATACGCACAACGGTGGAGAGAGGTGGCATCACAAGTGGAACCTCCTTTATCTGAAAGAGAAATGGTTGGTATGTTTATGGATACTCTCCAGTCACCCTTTTATGATAAGATGATTGGGAGTATGTCATCAAACTTTTCCGACCTAGTCATGATGGGAGAAAGGATAGAAAGTGGGATGAGGAGTGGCAAGATCATCTGTGCAGCAAGTGGCGTGAAGAAACCCCAGATGGGATTCATAAAAAAGAAAGAATCAGATGCTAACGCTGTAATGGTAAACCCAAGAGCCTCCTATTTTCCATCCATAAATTCTTATCGACCCCCAAGTTTCCAACCCCCGATACCCCAAACTCCTTACATTCCCTATCCATATGTGGCTGCAACTTCGCATCCCCAATATCACCCTTCAAGACCACCTTTTTATCAACCACCTCTGGTACAACCACCACCCGTCGCATTTCCCCAACAAAACCAACGAAGCCAAAATCCAAACCCGAATCAATACAAACCATCAGTTAATCGAGAAAAGAAGATAACCCATTTTGACCCAATTCCCGTGACATACAGCCAATTGTTGCCACACCTACTATAGAATTGAATGGTAGTCCTAAGACCAATGAAACCTTTGGAACCACCATTCCCAAAGTGGTATAACCAAAACACCAAATGTGAATACCATGCTGGAGCTGTAGGGCATTCGATCGAAGATTGCCAAGCCTTAAAATCTAAAGTGCAAGAATTGATTAATGCAAAATGGCTTACCTTCAAGGAAGATGGTCCCAATGTAGGGAGTAATCCCTTACCGGGCCACGGGGATACTTTTGTCAATGTCATTGAAGATGAGATAGACCAATGTGAAAAAAATGATCATGTGTTGACCATACAGCTGTATATGGAAAATGGTAGATCTTTCCAAAGACCATTGGAAATCCTTTATAGGAAAGAAAATCTTAAGCCAACTTCTAGCAAGCCAAATGCAATAATTGTCCAAGCACCAACCCCTTTTCCTTACAAAAATACCAAGGCGGTGCCATGGAATTATGAAGTTACCTCCCACATGGCCAATCATCAATCAAGTAATAGCAATGAATCTAAAGGAACTGATGTCACCAACATTTCAGGGAGTGGTGGGATGACTCGGAGTGGTCGAGTATATGCCCCTGAACAACCTAAGGAAAAAGAGGGCCATGGAGGAAAAGGAAAAGAAGTCACGAATCATACTATAAAAAAGCCAGAGACTTGCAAAAAGACAATACTCGAAGAAAAAGCTAATGACTTGCAAAAAGTTGTTTACCGCCTCCTTAAAGTCTACCAAATCGATGTTGGAAGGAGGAGTTTTTGTTAAATTGGGAAAATTGTTAGATATACCCAAAAAGAACGATAGGTACGGTTTGGGGTATGTACCTACTAAAGCTGACAAAGAAAAGGCTGTGAAGGAAAGAATGGAAAGCATAATGGCTCGTTTGGAAAATCAGACACTGAATTCATAGAAGGTTTCTATTTGTGACATTCGTCAAACCTTTCAGAGCGGTGGAATAGAATATGCTGACCATGTGGCCGTTGTGGAAGAAGAGGATCACGTTGATGATGATACCCTCAAATTGGTGTACCCTTGTCCTCCAAACACTAGTCTCAACAATTGGAAGATCATCGAGTTTCCCGTGTTTGTTCATTCATGTTCAAAGTAATTGTGTATTTTAACTCCTTTTGCTCTGCCCAATGCTATAAGGATAACTAATTAGGGCACATGTATTTCAATTCTGTACTTATTATCAATAAATGCATTTTTGAATTCTCCAACAGTTTTTGTTTTTCTCTTTTCTTGTTTTGACAATCTTTATTCATATATTCATTTTTCCTTTTTCTTCTTAATTTAATTAATGCAGAGTCAAAAACGAATATGTTGAAAATAGCAGCGCTAGAACCCATTCTTGTAATTTTGAACGCCCAATTAATCACACTGATGAGGATTGTGAAGACGATTGTGAGCCTCCCCCAGAACTAGAAAGGTTAATTGAACAGGAAGCTAAGATACTTCAACCCTATCAAGAACCTGTTGAAGTGATCAATTTAGGGACTGAACATGATAAGAAAGAAATTAGAATTGGTATGTCTATGAAAGAAACTGAACGAGAAAAATTGGTTAAACTTTTATTTGATTATGTGGATGTCTTTGCATGGTCATACCAAGATATGCGTGGGCTAGATACTAACATAGTTGAACACAAGCTACCACTCAAGCCAGAATGTGTTCCAATTAAACAAAAATTGAGGAGGATAAGACCTGATATGTCACTTAAAATTATAGAAGAGGTCAAGAAGCAATTTGATGCTGGTTTCTTAGCAGTAGCAAAATATCCTCAATGGGTTGCTAATATTGTCCCAGTTCCAAAAAAGGATGGAAAAGTCCGAATGTGTGTTGATTATCGGGATTTAAACAAAGCTAGTCCCAAAGATGATTTTCCTTTGCCTCACATTGATGTCCTAGTAGATAGCACTGCTCAATATTCTTTTTTCTCCTTCATGGATGGTTTCTCAGGGTATAATCAAATCGAAATGGCTCCCGAAGATATGGAGAAAACTACATTCATCACACAATGGGGGACTTTTTGTTATAAAGTGATGCCATTTGGATTGAAGAATGTCGGGGCAACTTATCAGAGAGCAATGGTAACTTTGTTTCATGACATGATGCATAAGGAAATAGAAGTTTTCGTGGACGATATGATTGCCAAATCTCGGACCGAAGAAGACCATGTTGTTAACCTTCAAAAGTTGTTTGTGCGACTAAGGAAGTTCAGACTCCGTTTAAACCCTGCTAAATGCACTTTTGGTGTAAGATTAGGCAAGTTACTTGGTTTTATCGTTAGTCAAAAAGGGATAGAAGTGGACCCAGATAAAGTAAGAGCAATACAAGAAATGCCTGCTCCACGCACGGAAAAAGAAGTTCGTGGCTTTTTGGGTAGATTGAATTACATTGCCAGGTTCATATCGCATCTCACCGCTACATGCGAACCAATTTTCAAGTTATTGCGCAAAGATCAAAAGGTTGAATGGAATGAGAATTGTCAAAAAGCATTCGAAAAGGTTAAGCAATACTTGTCAAAACCTCCAATCTTAGTGCCTCCTGTTCCTAGGAAACCGCTTATTATGTACTTAACAGTACTTGATGAGTCAATGGATTGTGTCTTGGGGCAACATGACGAATCCGGTAAGAAAGAACATGCTATTTATTATTTGAGCAAAAAGTTCACCAACTGTGAAACAAGGTATTCACTGCTTGAACGAACATGTTGCGCATTAGCATGGGCAGCTCGTCGGTTGAGGCAATACATGTTATGTCATACAACTTGGTTGGTGTCTAAAATGGACCCAATTAAATACATCTTTGAGAAACCTGCTCTTACTGGAAGGATTGCCCGTTGGCAGATGCTGCTATCAGAATATGATTTGGTATACGTTACGCAAAAAGCTATCAAAGGAAGTGCCCTAGCAGAGTATTTGGCCCAACAACCTGTAGAAGATTATCAGTCAATGCAGTATGAATTCCCCGATGAAGGCATAATGACTTTATTTGAAGAAACTGAATCACCTGATAAAGAAAAATGGACGTTAGTGTTTGACGGTGCTTCTAACGCATTAGGGCATGGAATTGGAGCCATTTTGATTTCCCCAAAGAACCAATTCACTCCATTTACTGCTAGGTTGTGTTTTGATTGCACAAATAATATTGCAGAATATGAGGCATGTGTTATGGGTATTAAAGCAGCTATTGAATCAAAGGTGAAAGTTTTTGAGGTATATGGAGACTCATTGTTGGTCATCCATCAAACGAAAGGAGAGTGGGAAACGCGAGATTCTAAATTGATTCTGTATCATACCCATATCAAAGAACTGACAGAACACTTTGAGAAGATCACTTTTCACCATATCCCTCGAGAAGGAAACCAATTGGCCGACGCCCTGGCCACATTGTCGTCAATGTTCAAAATAAGCGTCAGTCAGGATATGCCGGTCATAAAAGTTCAACGAAAGGATAAGCCAGCATATTGCTTATCAATAGAAGAAGAGTCTGACGACAAGCCATGGTTTCATGATATCAAATCATATGTTAAGAACAGGGAATATCCAGTGGGTATTTTAGAGAACGACAAGAGGACTTTAAGAAGGTTGTCAATGAACTTCTTCTTAAATGGTGATGTGCTTTACAAGAGAAATCATGATATGGTTCTCCCTCGATGTGTGGATCAAGCGAAAGCGGAGAAAATCATCCAAGAGGTTCATTAAGGTTCTTTCGAAACTCATGCAAATGGGCACGCAATGGCAAGAAAAATCCTAAGGGCTGGCTACTATTGGTTGACCATGGAGTCCGATTGTTTTAGCTACGTAAAGAAATGTCATAAATGTCAAATCTATGCTGATAAAGTCCATGTACCACCCACCTCTTTGAATGTTTTAACATCACCATGGCCATTTTCAATGTGGGGAATAGATGTTATTGGACTCATCGAGCCTAAGGCTTCAAAAAATGGGCTCGCAAGGTTGAAAACCTGAAAAGGCGACCTAGGCAAAAAGTAGAGCATCCCGATGGATTGAAAACTTGGAAGAGCAGTCCATGCAAAAGTTAGGGATAAAAAAAAAATCAAGTGCTTCAAACTAGGACAATTATTATTCTTAGAAGCTGACCAGCGGGAGTGCCTAAATTACAAAAATGAATAGCGTTTGTTATCCCTTCAACTTAACCTAAACACATTCATCCCTATATTGTAACCCTTAGCTCAATTGTATTATTCTCAATGTAATGAACGTACATTTTCCAATCTTTTTTAAAATGTTATTTTATGATAATAAATTTTGGAATTTGAAATATGTGTAAATACAAAAAATATTTCAATTATTTTGACACTTGAAAAATATATACACAGGAACTCGATAGATCCTCAACATGTATAGGTACATGAAGAGTAATCATTTTAAACAATGGATTTTTGCTTCGCCTCAAAAAAAAAAAAAAACGGTCACTCGATAGATACGAAAAGTCATAATGTGGAAATAATATTTGTTTTTATTCATCCATTGAATTTTGGAGCGTAGAAGAGCATAAGGATCGGGGAATTAAAGAAATGAACAAGAATTGATTTATAATGCATGACACACATAAATCATGCATACTCACATGATCCATGCATCTTCATTGACACTTTACCTATACTCAATGCATAACACACGCATGAATCATTCATACCTTATCGTTCGAATTGCAAGTAGCATATACTTATTCTCCCTCTTTATCTACCTTCAAGATTGGACCAATTACATTTTTTTACTTCTATTGATCTACGTATCGGTAATCAATCTGAAGACGATCACTTTTACTTCTATTGATCTACGCATCGGTAATCAATCCGAAGACGATCACTTTCATTTATGTCGATCTACGCATCGGTAACCAATCCGAAAACGATCATCCTTTTATTCTTGTCGATCTACACATCGGTAACCAACCCGAAGACGATCACTTTCATTTCTGTCGATATACGCATCGGTAACCAATCCGAAGACGAACATCCTTTCATTCTTGTTGATCTACGCATCGGTAACCAATCCGAAGACGATCATCCTTTCATTCTTGTCGATCTACGCATCGGTAACCAATCCAGAGACGATCATTATTCACATTTCAAAAGAATTGCATCATTCTCACTTTAACATTTCAAGGACACTTTTATTCATGCGTTTGTTATTGGACAAAATTTAGGTCCTTATATTTACTTATCTTTTACTTGACAACATGAAAATGAAAACCATTGTTATTCATATTTTCATATTTTTTCAAGTAAAATATAATTAAATAGGAGCAGCTGTAGTACCCTAATTTTGTCCAAACTTTTTTTAAAATAAATCAATAAAGAAAAATATATATATAAAAAGGGAAATAGAATAATTATAATGATATCTCATCAATTTACATAACCAAATTAAATTACATTAAAATGAAATCAAATCAATTACATTAAAATTAAAACCAAATCAATTTACAATCAAATTACAAGTTTATGCTGCCTTGTCCTGTTCACTGCTGCCTTTGTACACATGATATAGAACAAAAAGACAAGCTGCTGAGTTTGAAGCAGAAACTAAGCTAAGACCCAAAGCTGTAAATATAAAAAAAAGTTTTTTACCCAGCAAACCAGCTCTATTTCCTTTACACACAAATAAAAGTCCAGCAAATAAACATCAACAGATAAAAATAAACGTAAGCTAAAATTGTGAATAGATCAGAGATGCAGAAAAAATTCAGATAATAAGCAAAACAGATTAAACATCAAACGGGAAATCATTAGAGAGGGATGAAAGCAAAAGCAAGAAAGCAACTAAACAGATAAAAAACTCTATAAATACACCTTATCAAATTTCAAAATGAAGGAAGAAAAAACATTTTTAACAAAAAATACCTAAAACGAAGAAGAAGAAAAAGAAGAAAGCAAAGGCAGTAGAAAAGAAAGACAAGCAGAAGAAGAAGAGAAACATACCGAGAGAGTTAAGTTTTCGCAGAGTAAGCAAATACGTTACATAGGGTAGGCTTCATCTTTCTTTCAAGTACAACTTGCATTTTTACTTTGTTAAATTATTAAATTTATAAAACTTTACTTGCCCAAAATAAAATCAAAGGGAATATTGTTCCAAATTATATGTTGACATAAATCAATACATTATAATTCGTTTATATATATATATATATATATATATATATATATATATATATATATATTTTTTTTTTTTTTTATAAATTAATAGATTAATCTAAAATCTATTTATTTAAAGATTAAATAAATGCGACATTTTTTAATCTTTGAGTTATTAGGACACAAGTTGCGACAATTTGGCAGTTCTAAATCTCATCTTTATAGATAAATTAATAAATTAAAATTCATAAACAAATTAGTGAATAAAAATTATAATTAAAGGTTAACTAGAAATGATATCTTTAATTCATAAGTAGCAGAAAATAATTTATACAATTTGATAATGGTAACTCTTATTTTTTCTAAATAAATAAATATAAAATTAACTTTTTAAAATTTGATTAATTACAACTGATCTTTTTTTTTAATTTTTTTTGAGTTGTTGAGATACAAGTTGTACTACGTGGTAGTTTTAAAACTCAATTTTAAAATCAAAAATAATAAAATATTTTTAAGAGAATTAAATCAGATGTGACATCTTTTTTACTCATTGAGTTTTTAAGACACGAGTTGTACAACTTGACCGTCCGAAAACTCGCTTTTTTTTTAAATAAATCGAACAAACTCTTTTTTTTTTGTCAAAACATTTTTTTATATAACCAAACAAATTTTCTTTAAAAAACAATCAACACATCCGCATTTTTTAACTAAGAACTACGTAGCTTTGATTTCTCCATCGCACCGGGAGATACGTAGGAGCAAGATCACATTCTTGTCAAGCACATTAATAAATTTTTTTTTTGTCATTTATTTCTTAAGCACATATTTATTCCAAAATTATATTAAAAAATTAATAATACTTGTTATTCATATTTAATAATAAGGAGAAATAAATATACTTAAGTTAACATTAATCTTGCACAATTAATTATAGGTAACCGTTTCTTAACGGATGTCGTAGGGTGCTAATACCTTCCCTACTCATAATCGACTCCCGAACTCAAAATTTGGTTTCGAATATCATTTTTTATTTTTATTTTTATTTTTAAGGGTTTCCCAATATTTTCCCTATTTTAAAATAAATTTTGGTGGCGACTTCATTAAATTCGAGAAACACTTGAAATTTTAGGCCGCGGCACATACATATGACAATTAGTTTTCATTGGTCAATAAATTAATAGATGGTCTTAAGACGAGAAATATATATTTTATTAGTAGTTTGTGTTGAATATTTTCTACATAAAATTATGAAAAAAATTATAATATTTATAAAAACTATACAAAAGAACATTAAAATAAACCATACACACCACTTGTGCGAAAATACGTGTACTTTGCTAGTTCTTGTAAAGATATTCAATCATTTTTTATTCTCCCATTCGCATTTTATTTATGGGCCTTTAAATACCACATTATCGAGAGTCTATTTATTTTTAATAAAATAAATATTATTTTGAGCTTTTTGAAAACTTATTTTTTTAAAGAAAATTGTCCTCACTATATTTTTTAAAATTTTACCTCATACTTCAACAATTATCAACTTTTTCTTACATTTTACTAAGACTATCTATTTTATCATTTTTAGATGAAAAAGAACAAACAAAATTTTTTACCCCAGCAAATTAAATTTGTATTCTAAAAAACTCAAACTTTAAATTTGTGTCCACAACGACACATCGTTGTCATGCACATCTCTCTCGCAACTCTATCTCTCTTGGGAAAAAAAATAAAAAGAAATTTGTAAATTATTTTTTATCGAAAAAAAATTTCAGAAAAAAATCAAAAAATATTTTTTCAATATTTTTTTAAAAAGAAATTTTGAAAAGAGGTCTCATTAAATCAACAAAATTTTATGAACTGTTTAATTTTAGGAGTTTTCTTTTTTTAGGCCTTTTTAACTATAAAATATTTTGACTCTTCCAACACATATACTGAAACTAATAATTAATAGACTTGTAAAATTGATACGAATATCCACGACTATGAAAAGTACTCCCCTCTTTCTTCCATATCTGCTCCTTTTCCCTTTCTTTTCCTCACATATGTTCATCCCTCTCAAGTATGTGTAGCCCTCACCCCGTTAGCTTATGTTTGTTTGGATGAAGTGTTTTAGAGAATTTTAAGTGGACTAATTTATATTTACTAATATATAATATTTCAATCACTCTTTATTTAGTTTTAGAAACATTAATAACTTCTTAAATTTAGGAAACAAAATCAAGTCAACTCCTCCAAAAATCTTAATCCAAACATATATCATTCTCTTCTCTCTTTCATTCACTTAACAAAATAAAAACATATAGGTTTTCTTTTACTTCCTCTCTATCATAATGAGTATCGTTTAAGATTTTTGCACACCTATTAAGAAATGTAATAATTAGAATAAAGATAGAAATAATTTTACTAAGCTACTGATTCTAACTATTAGTGAGTTTTTCACTATTATCAATGTAAAATATAATAATAATGTTTTAGAAGTTGTATATATAGTAATTATTGAAGAGTAGTACAACAAAAAAAGTTATTAAAGTTGTGTTGAAAATTATAAATGACATTTATTTTAAAATAAATTATTTTTAAACACTTATTATAAGACGGATTGAGTATTTATTTAATTATTTATTTTAATTGTTTGTTTTATTTATCAATTTTGCACTCGGCTCCAAGTCCATTTGAATTTTTCTTGCTCTTTTATCATTTATTTTGATTTGTTCTTTCATTTTATGGGCTTAAGCTCTATTTTGCTTTTATTTAAAAGAAATGCATTCTCTCTCCTCAATCTTTTCAAAAGTCCACAAACTTTATTTTTTTCTGAAATTTTCTCCATGCGGACTAAACAATCAAGAGTTGTCTAAATTGGTCATTTCAAACGTATATTTTATGAAATACCAACTTCAATTATTTAAATTTCTCATGAACTTTATACATTAAGATTGATTTATTCTAGATTAGATACAATGTCACTATGCCAGATCAAAAATATGTGAGTAAAGAAATGCGATATGGAATTGGAAGCTCCCTGCAGGAGAGAAGGGGTAAACAACAATGCTACAAAGTGCTAAACAATCACAACATAGTTAGAAGCACTATCAATTACATAACATACTGCAATCATACCAAAACGAGAAACAAATGTCTTTGAAGATAGAAAAATAATTTCAAATCAACAATGTCCCTTGATACAAAATAACTAACATTTTAACATCCAAATTTCACACTGCAACTAATTCTTACGTAATTCTATATTTTATAAGAAACAACGATCATGAAAATTTAAAACATTGAAGTTGGTATTTCATAAAATATACTTTTAAGATGGTCAAGTCAAACACTTTTTAGATTAGTCAATCTAAATGAACAAAATTTATAAAAAAATAAAAAATAAATAAATCCACTAATCTAGATAAATCTCGTCCGAATTGGTAATTCAAACATAAGAGGATTCGACAAAAATAAAATAAAAACAAAGTTGAGACATTTGAGAACATATAGAAATAATTTCCTAAATAACTTTGCAGTGACAAAGTTAGCTTAACTTTTATGAGATGGCCAAATATATAAAGAAAAAAATTAAATATATTTTTTACTAAACAATATATTAAATTTAACAGTTGAGTGAAAAAACTCATAGTAAATTTTACTTATATAAAATGTAAGTTAAAATTGTAATAAAAAAAAATAAAAAATGATAATAATTATTTTTAAAAAATAGCATTTGACGACACTTTAAAAAATAATATTTATCTATTATAAAATATATAATAATTAGTAATATTTTTTTTTCAATTTAAATAATTAAACTATTTATAAGAAATTCAACATCAGTTTTATTTATGAATTGTGTCTTGACATTTTTTATTGCTAAAAATATTTTATTTAAAATTTAAATAGAGATTAAAAATGTTAAAACAATATGAATAGATATAATAATTTTTTACTTTGATGTTTCTTTTAATTTTTATTAATAAATAAATTTGTTGCATTACTGGCTTGTTGTGTTATAGCTGCAACAATTAGCCTATGGGCCATTAAGCCAGCCCATACTAATAACTAAGGCAAGGCCTAAAGAATATTGGTCTTTTTCTATATTTCTGCACCCAATATCCCACAATCTAGGAGATCCACTTGGTGTTCATTGGAGGCAGCTGCCCCAATAAAATTATTTATTTTGTTATAAGTCATTTAATAATATGATTTTTTTTACTAAAAATTAAATATTGTTCCACTAAAATTAATTTTTTGTAAAATTTGGACAATGGAAAATTATTTTAATAATTGTGACATTAGTAGACATTTTGCAATTGTCTTATACGAAATTTAAATTTTGTCTTTTGAATTTACAATATCAAACATTTATCACTAAACTGACACATCACAATACTCTATTAAATATATTTATTTATGAAAAATTAAATATGTAATAATATGATAAATGAATTATAGAATGATTGTTTAGTTATATTAATACATTAATATATTTTAATAGTTTTAAAAAATCAAAACAATTTTAAAATATGAAGACACTGAAATAGAAAATAAATAAAGGTTTACTCTACTTTTTAGATACATATAATGATATAGTTCTATATTTCTATAACTGACCTCTCTTCTCTTAAAACTCAACACGTTTCTATTATTATTTTGCCTTTTTTCTTTTTTTTATTGGAGAGGGTGATTTAAAGCTATTTTTAGTAGGAAATCATCCATTTCATTCTTTTATATTATAT
>JBBPBP010009779.1:70089082-70114533 GCA_037974735.1 Cicer chorassanicum
ATGTCCCACATATAACTAGCATTTCAGTTAAAAACAGAAAAAACCAATAAACGTTAATTTCTTTTTCACAATTTCAAACAATAGTTCTGCACTTATCTTAGACTAATTGATGAAGATATATATTCTAAGAATGACTTTCTAGGTGAGACAATGTGAGTTAATCAAAGATACATTTCTTTAGGCTCAAAAATATAACTTTATGTTGTGGTTTTTCTGTCTTACTATTTTATTTGGCTTACTGGATATTTTTTTTAATTGTTTTTCTGGTTATTATTAATTTATTCGGGACCAAGATGTAAAATTGAGTTTCAATATTTAATTATTGTAAATAAAACTATTTTTACATATTTTATATGTTTAGGGACTACTAAGGTCAATTAACGGATACAATTAACAAAGGAAATATCTTGATGGATAAAAGAATAGTTTAGAGACATGTGAATTAGTTTTAATTGTTTAGGGACTAAAATGATTAGTTTTAATCTAAAATAATTTGATAAGTTATTGAAACTAACGAAGTTTAATATTGTTTAAGAGAAGTGTATAAGACTAATTTTGATATGTCTCAATAACATATTATGTGATTTTAAATTTTTACAAAACTTTATATGTATGATTTATACGAAATAAACTTTTAATACTACGAAAAAAAATTACAAAAATAAATAAGATAAAAATAAATATAATTGAGAGAGATTAAGAAATATTTAAATTGAAATGTTCCAAACTCGTAAAATTTAGAACCCACGACTTCCTTTCACTGTACGGATATTGAAGCCCAATCCAAGCAAATCACCATATATTATAACTTATTCGAAATTATTTTATATAACGAATTTTGAAAAATTGATGCACTTGTTTTCTTCCATCAATTGACTACCGATGGAATATACGAGCCACACAAAACAAATATCTTTGTATAGCATTTCAGCAACCACAAACATATATCAAACAAGTTTCTTTTTATAGAATTAAGTTATCGTCTATTCAAAGTATTCATGAACAAGTCCTTGCATTATCTTAAGGTTTTTATATAATTATTGAATTAATTTTTTTTCTATGGCCCATGTCTTGAAGTTAATCTATATATGTTTTAATAACTAATGGTATTGGTATGTAAACAAGTAGGAATATCCAATGGAATATGCGTCTCAGCAATTTCTTTTTATTCATGATCTCCTACTTCAATTCTTATCACCAAAACAACTTAATTTGCAGGATCTTTAATGAATAAACACTTTCTATATTTTTTAGTCAAAAAAGAAAATCCTTCCTATTTTTATATCTAAATATAAAAATACCACAATTATATATATATATATATATACATAGAGGTGGAGATTGGTTGACTTTGAGAGTAACTTTGTGATGAATTATTCCGCTTTATAACTCAATATCAACGATGAATTTCACCAATTCAACCGTCACATCAAAAGTTTTTATTGAGTAGATCAATTCCACAAACTTTTATAAAATCTTAAAACTATTTAATAATTGATTAAATGATTTCAAATTAACTTATAATAAGCTTTTAAAATATATAAGTAAAATCAATAGTTAGATTATATAGCTATGAATTTTGGATTTGTATAAAACTTTGTGTTTTTTATCATTAATATATTTTGTCAATAATTAACGGTTGGATTAACGAAATTCATCGTTAATATTGAATTATTAAACGGAGTAACTCATCACAAAGTTATTCTTTGAGTCAACAAACCCCACTATATATAAGTAACTATGTGATGAGTTACTATGTTTAATAACTCAATGTCAACCGTGAATTTCGCTAATTCAACCGTTGATTATTGACATAATATATTAATGATCAAATATAGTTTTATATAAATTCGAAACCGGTAGCTATGTAATATAGCTATCAATATTTACTTATATTTTATAAAAGCTTATTATATGTTAATTTGAATTTTATAAAAAATTTAGAGTTGATCTACTCAATAAAAACTTTTGATTTGACGGTTAGATAGATGAAATTCATGGTTGATATTGAATTATTAAGCGGAGTAATTCATCAGATAGTTAAAAACAATATTCATTCATATTAATAGAGTACATCGATTGAGAATAATAGAAATACAAATTCATTAAAATGAAAAATGATCAATCTCTGAACAAATTCACATCGCACAAATTAATAACATAAAACGACAAAATGTCTACAAATTTCACAAAATTAAAGTGATCGGAATATCCATATTTTCGGATCTGCAACGTTGATAGCGTTGAAGTAATTTGATTGAATCTGTATGATCGGAGTCAAAGTTAATCTATCAATTTAAACAAAATGAACACCGCAACAAAACAGAAAATCAAACAACGTCACACTTAATTGTCGAGATAACAAAAAAAAACACAAAAAATAGGTC
Organism: Cicer chorassanicum; assembly: GCA_037974735.1. Lineage (NCBI taxonomy): Eukaryota > Viridiplantae > Streptophyta > Magnoliopsida > Fabales > Fabaceae > Cicer > Cicer chorassanicum. The sequence goes on from JBBPBP010009779.1 coordinate 70,091,470, forward strand.
TATGTGAAAATCACTTATATATAAGTAAAATGATAAAATAAAAACGATATAAAGAGATGAATTCAGTCCAAAAAATGGTTTCAAATCACCCTTCTTCTATGACCAAGATGAAGAAGAAAGAGGAGTAGAAAGAAAAGTGGCATTTGCTAAACCATTAGACTAACATACCTTACATGTGGAGAATTGAGAAATTTCGAGTTTGAACCTATGCCCGTGCATATATAGTTGTAACTATGATAGTGTGTGTTTGAATGACAAACAACCGGTGAATTCGATACTGAATTTTCAAATGTACGTTTAGAGGTACCACTTCATCCTCTTGGATTACTCATTAAAGCAAATGGGTAGCTTGCATTATAATGTCTCAATGAACATGTGCCTACTAATATAGATAAAGAAAACGAAATATTAAGATGGAGAAACTATAGAGGCGGTACTTATCCCCCAGGTATCGGGCTCGAATCCCACGAAAGGTAAAAATTCGTTATTTCCATTGAGGGGTTAGGGGGGACGAGAAGGTCGTGAGGTAGCATCGTCGGTAACAGTAGCTCAATTGGTAGTGGGACTGTGTGGAGGCGGTACTTATCCCCCAGGTATCGGGCTCGAATCACACGTAGGGAAAAAACTCGTTATTTCTAATGGGTGGTTAGGGGCGACGAAAAGGTCGTGAGGTAGCACTGCCGGTAACGGTAATGGCCGGGGTATTACAATAGCCCACCATATGGTCTCTGTGAGGTTCTTGCCAAAGTACCAGAAGGAATCGTTCGGTTGAAAAATTTATTAAAATAAGATATCTTGATTTTTTTCACTTTAACTTTACTTATTTTAGAAAATCCAAATTTTATTAACAAAGGGTGTGAATGAGATTATTTTGTGGCTCAAATTGCACTTGGATTGTGGTATTCAACATGTTGGGACCTTTAATTTTTCTAGTTTTTTAAAATTATGGTGAGAGTGCATTGAAAAATGAGAATGATGAATCAATGCAGATCTAAATATTTGATGGGGAATAAACACAGAAACACAATAACAAGTAATACGCAGCGGATATAAAATTCCCCCAACTTGCAAGAACCCGTGAGGAGCAACAACAAATATATGGCAGCAAATTAATCAAAATAAAAGAGCGTAAAGAACATCGATATTTTAACGTGGAAAACCCCTCAATGTAAGGGTAAAAACCACGGGTCGTCCAGACCAAAGAAATAGCTCCACTAAGTCTCAAAAAGATGCACAAAGTGTGCCTACAACCAGCCAAAATAACAAAGCACTAAAGCTTACAAATGAAAAGCAAGAAGAAGTAAAACATCTAAAAACCTGCTACTGTGCGAGCCTGATTTCTCCCTCTCAAGACGTCTTTTCGCCGATCGGACCGTTGAAAACGAAGCCCTGAATGTTGCGAACCTACTCTCCAAATTTCAGCCCGATCCAACGGTTAACGAATGCGCAATCAATGTTTTTCTGAGACTGATTTAACAAAATCGGGAATAGGGTTTACTCTTCCCTTTTCTCTTTTGGTGGCTGCATTTTCTCTCAAAATAGTCTCTCTCTTACAACCCTAATTAGACCACTCTCCACTTAAATAAGTGAGACACATGGACTAAAATATTTGGACATTTCTCCACATAGGAAGGGAGCCCAATACCCAACACATTTCCCCCTCACAACTATGTGGAGATAATCGCCAAACCGGCGATATCACAACAAGTTTCAAACTTCCCACTTGGTAAAGCTTTAGTCATCATATCAGAACCATTATAATCAGTATGAACTTTAGCCAACTCCAACAACTTAGCTTCCAAAACATCACGTATCCAATGATACCTCGCATCAATGTGTTTGGACCTACTATGAAACGTCGAATTCTTACCAAGATGAATAGCACTTTGACTATCGACAAATAAGACATATTTGTCCTGAATAAATCCATGCTCCTTCAAGAATTTCTTCAACCAAATCAACTATTTGCATGCTTCGGTAATGGCAATGAACTCTGCCTCGGTTGTAGACAATGCTACACATTTCTGTAATCTAGATTGCCAAGCCATAACTCCATCTGCAAATTTAATCATGTAGCCTGAAGTTGACTTTCTTGAGTCAATATCTCCAGCCATATCTGAGTCGAAGTACCCCACCAAAATAGGTTTGTCACCTCCAAAACAAAGCCTCATACATGTAGTACCACGAAGATACCTCAAAATCCATTTTACAGCATTCCAATGCTCTCTATCTGGATTTGACAAAAATCTACTGACTGTACCAACAGCATGCGCAATATCTGGTCTTGTACACACCATTGCATACATCAAACTACCCACAACAGAAGCATAAGGAAGTCGTTCCATGTCTCTTTTCTCATCTTCACTAGAAGGACTTTGTTTAGAACTCAACTTAAAATGAGTAGCAAGAGGAGTACTTACAGTCTTAGAGTTTTCCATTTGAAACCTTTGCAACACTATCTCAATATAGTGATCTTGTGACATCCAAAGTTTCTTCTCCTTTCTGCCACGCATGATTCTTATGCCAAGAATCTGTTTAGCTGCTCCAATATCTTTCATGGCAAAGGACTCGCCCAACTGCTTCTTTAACCTGTCAATCTTGGAAATATTTTTTCCAACGATAAGTATGTCATCAACATATAATAACAGGATAATGAAATCATCGTTAGAAAATTTTCTAACAAATACACAATGGTCAGAAGTAGTCTTTATGTATCCTTGGTCACACATAACAGACTCAAACTTTTTGTACCACTGCCTTGGAGCTTGCTTCAAACCGTATAGACTCTTTCTTAGTCTACACACATAGTCTTCCTTGCCTTCAATAAGAAAACCATCAGGTTGCTTCATGTAAATCTCTTCCTCTAAATCACCATGAAGGAAAGTCGTTTTTACATCCATTTGCTCTACCTCTAAGTCAAGAGTAGCTGCCAAACTCAACACGGTTCTAATTGATGACATCTTTACCACAGGTGAGAAAAACTCATTAAAATCAACACCCTTTCTTTGAAGGAAACCTTTCACCACTAATCTGGCTTTATACCTCGGAGACTTTGAGTTACTCTCAAGTTTCACTCTATAGATCCACCTGTTTTCTAAAGCCCTTTTGCCTTTTGGAAACTTCTCCAAATCATAAGTGTGATTATCATGCAAGGATTTCATCTCATCATGCATTGCATCCAACCACTTTTGACTTTCTTCACTCTCCATGGCCTCTCGAAAACACTCAGGTTCCCCTTCATCAGTCAAATTCACATACTCATCAGAAACATACCTTGTAGATGGTTGTCTTTGCCTCTTAGACCTCCTGAGTTGGGTTAGAGATGATTCAGAAGCATCATTAAGATTATCATCGTGTGACAACTCATGATCTTCACTAGTTGGAATATTTACCTCATCTCTAAGTCGATGATCATCAACACAATCATGTGGCTCATCATTCTGATCATTACCATTAGTAGTATCCAAATCAGGAACAGGTGACCGAACTGGATCAACATCAGCTAAGGCGTTATCTTTCTCAGGTGTAGTTTTCTCCACCTTATCAATGTCTTCAATAGTTTGGTCTTCCATGAACACTACATCACGACTTCTAATAACCTTTTTGTTTAGAGGATCGTACAACTTGTAGCCAAATTCATCCTCACCATAACCAATGAAGATACATTGCTTTGACTTTGCATCCAACTTGGTTCTTTCATCCTTCGGAACATGCACAAAAGCCTTGCAACCAAAGACTCTCAAGTGATCATACTTGACATTATTCCCAAACCATACCTTGTTTGGTACCTCACTATTCAAAGCGACAGTAGGAGTAAGGTTAATAACATGCACCGCCGTGTACAGTGCCTCACCCCAATAATGTTTAGGCAACTTAGCTTTAGAGAGCATACACCTCACTCTCTCAACAAGTGTCCGATTCATCCTCTCTGCTAAACCATTTAGCTGAGGAGTTTTAGGAGGAGTCTTTTCATGTGCTATACCCTGCTGTTTGCAATAGACATCAAATGGTCTGCAATACTCACCACCGTTGTCAGTACGAACACGTTTCAGCTTCTTGCCTGTTTGCCTCTCTGCCAAAGCATGAAATTGTTTGAATTTCTCCAACACTTGGTCTTTTGTCTTCAGAACATAAACCCATAGTTTCCTGGAACAGTCAACAATAAAAGTAACAAAATAAAGTGCACCACTAAAAGATTTTACCTTTAAAGGGCCACAGACGTTAGAATGCACCAACTGAAGCAACTTTGACTTTCTAGAGGAAGGATGCCTTTTGAAGGATACTCTAGTTTGTTTACCAATTATGCAATGAGAACATTTCTCCAAATCTACATTCTTCAATCCTGGAAGCACATCCTTTTTAGCTAAGCAATTTAACCCCTTTTCACTGATATGGCTAAGCCTTCGGTGCCACAAAGATGATTCTATATCCACGACATTCACACTGTCTTTGGCAACTAAAGCTTTTGTCCAATACAGTTTACTAATTTTCTCCCCTCTAGCCACAACCAATTTACCTTTACTGAGTTTCCACTTTCCAGAAGCAAAATGATTATCAAAACCACTTTCATCAAGCATATGCACGGAGATCAAATTGAAGCGAACATCTGGAGCATGTTTGACTCCTTTAAGCAACAATTGCATTCCCATGTTGGTTTGCAAGCATACATCACCAACACCAATTACCTTAGATAAATTATCATTACCCATCTTCAAAACTCCAAAATCACCTGAAGTATAAGATGTGAAGAACTCCTTCCTCGATGTAACATGTAGTGTAGCACCACTATCAATTATCCACATGCTCTCATCAGATACAAGATTAATTGACTTATAGTCACGGAGAATAACAGGATCATCACTAGTAGCAGTAGTAACATGGTCATCATCACTATCATCATCACGACCCCTTTGTTTCTACTTACCTTTCTTGCCTTTATTCTCCTTTTTCCACAAAAATAATTCTTCTGTATGTGCCCTGTTTTATGACAATAATGACACTCCACATTTTTGTATCTTGACTTGGACTTGCTTCTGCTATTTTCTCTACCACCCTTTGGTTCTTTTTTTATTTTCAGTGACAAGAACTTCAGATTGAGATGAAGAACCCTGTGCCTTCCTTCTCATCACCTCATTCAAAATACCACCCTTAGCCATTTCCAAAGAAACAACACCATTAGGAGTTGAACTCGTTATAGAACCCGAAATGTCTCCCAAGACTCTGGTAAAGATAATAGTAAAAATAGTCCCAATAGCTCATCATTAAACTTGGCACCCATTCCAGACATTTGATCAAGGAGCCCCTGAAATTCACTCAAGTGGTCCGAAATAGACGTTCCCTCCTTATACTTCAAACTTATGAAACTATTCAGTAAGAATAATTTATTATTCCCTGATTTAGAGGAAAACAAAGTCTGTATCTTATCCCACATAATTTTTGCATTTGTCTCATTAGCAATATGATTATAAACATTATCTTCTACATATTGCCTAACAAAACCACAAACCTGTTGATGTTCAAATTCACAGTCTTCCTTAGATTTATTATCTAGCTTTTTAGAACCAAAAATAGGAAGATGCATTTTCTTCACAAATAACAAATCTTTCATCTTGCCCTTCCACAAATGGTAGTTAGTACCATTCAAGCCTACCATCTTTATACTCATATTTGCCTCCATCCTTCAAGTAAGTCAAATAACCCTTTAACCAAGAGCTCTGATGCCACTCTGATGGGGAATAAACACAGAAACACAATAAAAAGTAATACGCAACGGATATAAAATTCCCCCAACTTGCAAGAACCCGTGAGGAGCAACAACAAATATATGGCAGCAAATTAATCAAAATAAAAGAGCGTAAAGAACACCGATATTTTATTGTGGAAAACCCCTCAATGTAAGGGTAAAAACCACGGGTTGTCCAGTCCAAAGAAATAGCTCCACTATAATCAAATAAGGGTACAAGAGAGTCTCAAAAAGATGCACAAAGTGTGCCTACAACCAGCCAAAATAACAAAGCACTAAAGCTTACAAATGAAAAGCAAAAAGAAGTAAAACATCTAAAAACCTGCTACTGTGCGAGCCTGATTTCTCCCTCTCTAGACGTCGTTTCGCTGATCCGACCGTTGAAAACGAAGCACTGAATGTTGCGAACCTACTATCCAAATTTCAGTCCGGTCCAACGGTTAACGAATGCGCAATCGATTTTTTCTGAGACTGATTTAACAAAATCGGGAATAGGGTTTACTCTTCCCTTTTCTCTTTTGGTGGCTGCCTTTTCTCTCAAAATAGTCTCTCTCATACAACCCTAATTAGACCACTCTCCACTTAAATAAGTGAGACACATGGACTACAATATTTGGGCCTTTCTCCACATAGGAAGGGAGCCCAATACCCAACAATATTGGTGTAGTTTACATGCAAAAAACTTATCACTAAAAGAAAAATAATTTGGTGATGAAAATTTTGATAGGAAAAATGGGAAATTTGTTTCTATCTCATTGGTTGTAATTTGGTGATCTAAATATTGTTGTATTTTTCATTTGTTGATTTTGTCATATTTGTAGATATTTTATGGTTTTATAATATTAATTTGTATGTTGTGAGTTTGTTCACGTATTATTATTTTTAGTTTTAACTATATTGAATTTGTATTGCTTTCAATGCATTCTAATTTAAGATTTCCACTTGTAATTTCTTACCCTCAACAGTCTTATACAAATCACTCAAGTTTTCTCTCAACTAGACAAATTTCATGATGATTACAACAAAATGATAATGATGATTGTCTTGATCTGATTACAACACTATTGATATAGGTTGAACTAAGAACACACTCAAATATTTTGATCATAAAATCTATGACAAAGAGCAGTCATGTGTTGTTTGATAAGTGAAGAGAACTTGATAGCTTTACACTACAGAAAATGGATTATGATTGATTGTAGTATCTTAAAGGTTGCAACTTGAAGTACCTTCTATTTATAGACTTGGGAAGGATCTTAGTTGTTGTAAAGGACACATATAAGCCTTGGGCACATGTCCTAAGATGTTTGAGTAAGTTGTGTGAACGTCCTCTGCAATCTAGGTAAACGCCATCTTCATTTTGGACAATCATCGTCTTTTTTGAGGATGTTAATGATTATTCTCTGCTTGTATAAAGACATCCTCATCAGTATGAAGACACTCTCTGATGTATAAACATGATAAAAGAGCTTGATCAGTCTCTTGACAACTAGTGCTAACCTATAATTAGCTGTAAAGTAGGATGTATCTTCTCAGCGTACTTTTGTCTGAATGTTCTCAAATCTGATGAACATGCATCAATATGACTGGGAAACAAAATCAAATCTTCAAAAAATGTGGATTTTTCTTTGCACATGTGAATAGAGAATAGTGTCAATATGTCGCTTTCACGATATTTCTTTTGTTCTTTGTGTGTCATATGAGAGAATATTCGTTTGTACTATGGCATACTTTCTTTTTGTTTGAACAATGAAAGTAATATTCATTTTTCAATTTATATTTAAGTGTCATCAATAAATATCCTCTAAGTTTCAATTAAGGAGACTGATGATAAACACCTTCATTTTCTAGGATGATGATTGTGCTTGTATATGAGTATGTATCAAAAACTTGTTTTATGATTAATGTATTCAAGAGACATATTAGATCACTTAATAAATCAGAATTAATTAGATATTTATCTAACTAAAATTTGTTATCATTAAAACATCTAATTAATGGATTTTGTCTCAACACTACTCTTTAACTTCCAAGACACAAGATTTGAATTATTGAAAGATTTGACGATCAAAAAAGAGTCACACTCTATCCAGAGGCGAAACCAACTTTTAGAGTGTGCGATCTCAGTAGCATACATAACAACATAGAGCTCAACATGAAATAATGTAGAAACACCCAAATAATCTAAGAAGCAACCAACAATATAGCCGCTTGAATCCTAAAACAATAACATCAATAGTACAAAGGTTAGGATTGTTAAGGCAAAATCCTTAAATTAATATTTTGAAGATAATCAAACATTTAATTATATTGTTAATTATGATTCTAATCATATAAATTATTAAACTTGTGTTTTTTAATGTATTCATTTTGACAGAAAATAAAAAAACAAGTTAATTCATGATATGTTGAAGTATGTATATTCATGCAAGATCACGTGGTCATTTTCAAGCAATCAAAATTGATTTCATCATCAAATTTGGACTCATCTCATGTACACGTTAAGCAAAAAATACACTTTTATGAAGTATGAAATGATTTGGAAGATTCCACAAAGGAATGTCAAAATCAAATTGATGACAGAATGGTTGTAGGACATTCTAGTTCATTCTGGCTGTCTTATTAAAAGACAAGAGACAAATGGATCAGTTTTGGAATCATTAAAAACTTGCCTTGGAATGATATAATTCGTGCATGGGCCATCCAAAAGTAAACTAGCCTTAAGAAGTCAAATAGTGAAGGTTGACTTGCAAAAAACTCATGCAGTTTTGATCTCCAGATTGATTAGCAAGAAGCATGTACCAAGCACTCAAGTGCATTGCAAAAAACACTATTGACATGACATATACGCATGCTTCTGACTGAACTCTGTCAGAACAACATATTCAGCCATCACGCCCAAGTTTCCTTCAAGTATAAAGGAAGAACATTATGGGTTTAAAGAAGAACTTTTTGGACAGAATTTCAAATAAGAAGATTGTTTCAAAGAAAGCGATTGACAGTTGGCAAGACTATCCAACGACTATATTCAGATTAAACTGAATATTTTTCTTCTCTTTATCTATAAAGCAAAGATCCATCAGAAGATGAAGGCAAGAGTTCAATTAACAATCTATCTACACTTGTTCATCTAAAAAGCTCAAGTTGTGAAACTCTTCTCTCAAGCAAAACTCCAACTCTCCTACTATATCCGTGGATCATCTTATTGAGTTCTTGTTGTTTATCAATTTCAAACAAGACTTCAGAAACTTTTAGATCCTAAACACTTTTATCATACACATCATTTTGTAACTCAAGTCTATCTCTTAATTTTGACTGATGTATTGTAGAAATCCTTTCTTGTTCGAAAGGTACTTGTAAAAGTCCTTTTTAGACTGAAAGGTGACATTAAAAATTACTTTCTAGGCTAAAAGGTGAATGTTGTAATTGATGAAAGTATGATCGGGAAAGATAATGCAAGGCATAACATCTTGTGAGGACTGGACGTAGCCCAGTTTGGGTGAACCATGACATGCAATCTTCTTTTCCCTTATCTATATTCATCTTGCACTCAGTAATCACATTGTATTTGTTTATGAATCGAACTATTTTATTTAAAATAACACATCTAGAACGTTCTAGAGATTAACTTATTTCAACCAAGATTGTTCATGAGTTAATTAAAGTTAATTGCAAGAAGTAAATTTTAAAAAGGGGTTACAATTCAAACCCCAGTTTCTTGTGAATTTTATTACTACTTCAATTGGCATCAGAGCTCTGCCTCTAAGTTTTAGCACCTAACAAGTGTTAGAGAAAAAGATTCATGAAGAAATAACTATGTCAAAATTCAAGTATATAGTTGAAGGAGGATCATCAAATAGATCACCATATTTTGATGGTTCAAGCTACTACTTTTGGAAATGAAAGATGAAACTATTCCTTAAATGTCTAGATACAGGAATATGGCAAATTATATCAGATGGAAAGTTTGTACCAAGAGTAGATCAAAGTGATCCAACATCTACCTAAAAGAATGAGACACTTTAGACAATAGATGAAAAAGTCAAGGTACTTCTAAACTCTAAAGCTCAATTATTTTTATCTTGTGCTTTAAGGAGGGAGGAAAGTGAAAGAGTTGATAAATACAACACTTCCGAGAAAATGTGGGATACACTAAAAACTCATCAGGAAGGAACAGGTCATGGAAACAAGGACAGATATTGGTGTGCAAAAATTTGAACTATTTGAGATGAATGAAAGAGAAACTATTGATGAAATGTATTCAAGATTTACAACTATAGTAAATGAAATGTGCTATCTTAGCAAAGCCTACTCGGCCAAAGACAGGGTGAGAAAAATTATGAGGTGTCTCCATATCATATGGAGACCAATGGTCACAACCATAAATCATGCTAAAAATATTAAGACACTTGAATTAGAAGAATTAATTGGAGCCTGGAGAGCTCATGTAATTCTACTTCAAGAAGACAAACCAAAAAGGAAGGTATAAGAATAGCCTTGAAAGCATCACAAAACTCTTAAAAAGGTTCATTTCACAAAAAGATGAAAAAGAGGAATCAAGAGAGAAATAAGTTGGTCAAGAAGAAGCTGAAGAAGAAGTCGTTCTTCTTACAAGAAAAATTCAAAGAATGATAAGAAGAGATCAAATCAGAAGGAATTTCCTAAACAAAAAGTAAAATCCTAAAACTTAGATAGATAAGAGTCAAGTAACTTGTTATAGCTGCAACAAACTAGAACATTATAAAACTGAAAGTCCTTAAACAAAAAGACACCAAGAAAATTTTCATTCAAGAAAAAGTCCATGATGACTACTTGGGATGATTCAGAAGAATCAAACACAAAAATTGTGAAGAAGCCAACATGTGCTTAATGGGAAATTTATAAAAGTATGAGGTAATTGACTCTGACTATTGTCCTTTATGTGAACAAATGGAAAAAAAAATTGACAATCTTTTATGCGATTCAAACTTCCTTGCTCAAAAATAGTTCATTAAAAGAACAACTTCATAAAGAAAGAGTAGAAAAACAGAAGGCCCAAGCTATCAATGATGAGTTCAGAAAAGTCACCCAAAGCTTGTAGGAATCTCACTTTAAAATGTCTGAAAAAATAAATATTTTAAGTGAAACCACTAAGAACAAGTTTTCATAACGATCTGCAACCCAAAAAGAGAATGTTCTGCATAAGACAGAAGCTAAAAATCTTAAAAATGACTTATCAAATTTTATAAACTCCACGGAAACGTTTCAAAAAATTATGGGATCAAAAGTATGAATTTTTGAAAAAAGCTAGACTTGGTTTTGACAAATCTCAAAAGCAAAAATTCTATGAAGAATTTTTTGTACCAATAAAAAGAGAAGAAAAATGTCAAACTAAATGTTCTTATTTTAAAGGAAGAACATTTTGGCCCCATATAAGAACGTTCTCCAAGAACAAAAAGAAAGTGTTCCTATTGTTCAAAGATTGGTCGTGCTGAACCAAACTGCTATCTTAAGGAAAAAAAGTAATTTTTAAAGAAAAAACTAACCCTCAAGGACCCAAGGTTGTATGGGTACCTAAGAACTTATTAAACTCTAATGTAGGTTGGTTTTCAAAATGTCAAGAAAAATCCATGGTACTTGAACAGTGGTTGTTCGAGACATATGACATGAGATAGACAATGTTTTCTCTCATTTTTTTAGAAGGATGGAGGATTTGTAACTTTTGAAAATAATGATCAAGCAAAAATCAAAGAAAAATGAATTATAGGTAAAGGTATTTATGTAAAAATAGATATTGTTCAATATGTTGAAGGTTTAAAACATAAATTACTAAGCATAAGTCAATTATGTGATAGTGGTTTTGAAGTCACTTTTAAACCAAACATCTTTATGTGCTATATTTAGAAGAATTACCCACTATATTTTATGTCCATTGATAAAGATAAATGAGTTTGACATAAACATGTAGGGCATGTAAGCATAAAAACAATCTCAATGTTATCCAAACTTGATCTTGTTAGAGGACTGCCAAAAATTAGTTTTGACAAAGATAAAATATGTGAACAATGTGCTAAAGGAAAACAAATCGGGAGTAACTTTTATTCAAAAGATTTTGTTTCAACCTAATAACCTTTTAAACTACTTCACATTGATCTCTTTGGTCCTATCAAAACTACAACTTTAGGAGGCAAGAAATATGGCTTTGTAATTATTGAAAAAATTTCAAGATTCATATGGGTGTTATTTTTAAAACAAAAAGATGATTCTTTTGAAGCACTTCAAACTTTTTGTAAGAGTTCAAAATGAGAAAAGCTCAAATATCATTTCAGTAAGAAGTGATCATGAAGGAGAATTTATAATGCTTCCTTTAAAAATTCCTTTGATGAAAATGACATTTCTCATATTCTTTCTTGTGCAAGAAGTCCTCAACAATATGAAGTTGTTGAAAGAAAGAATATAACCTTGCAAGAAATGGCTATAACTATTTTGGAAGAATCAAATGTTAAGAAATACTTTTGGGCTGAAGCAATCAACATTTCTTGCTACATTTTAAATTGTGTGTCAATAAGAAAAATTCTCAACAAAACATCATATGAATTGTGGAAAAACAGAAAGTCGAATATTTCATATTTTTGGTTGTTATTGCTATATTTTAAATAACAAAGATAATTTAGGAAAGTTTCATGCAAAATTAGATATAGTCATATTTCTAAGTTACTCCACTCATTCTAAAGGTTAAAAAATCTATAATCTAAGAACAAAAACAATGGAAGTAAGTATGCATGTGTTATTTGATGAATTTGATGAACTTGACATACAAAAGATGGATGATGAGAAAGAAGATCAATCTCTACAACAACAATAAGAGCAGCAAACCGTTCTTCATAAAAATGAGATTAATCATCAATCTCTAGTTCAAACACCTTCACGAAGTTGGAGAATTGTAGGGGATCATCCAAAGATCAAAACATTGGAAACACTTTTGATGGTATTAGAACAAAAATGTCCTTCAAAGATGACAACAATAACAAGGCAATTGATGACTCATGGGTTGACATGACACATGTGCATGCTTGTGACTCAACTATGTCCCAACAGACATATTCAACCTCCGCTCCTAAGTTTCCTTCAAGTATCAAGGACGAACATTCTGGGTTTGAAGAGGAAAGAAGAAAATTGTTTCAAAGAAAGCAATTGACATTTGGCAATACTATCCAAAGGCTATATTCATATTAATATAAATATTTTAAGCCTTTCTTTATCTATAAAACTAAGGTCCATCTAAAGATGAAGACAATAGTTCAACTAACAATCTATCTATACTTATTTATCTAAAAAGCTCAAGTTGTGAAACTTTTTTCTCAAGCAAGACTCCAGTTCTCTCACTATATTCGTGGATTATCTTACTGGGTTCTTGTTGTTAATCAATCTCAAACAAGAGTTGAGAAGTTTTTAGATCCCAAATACTTTTATCATACGCGTTATTTTGTAACTCAAGTCTTTCTCTTAAGTTAGATTGAATGTGTTGTAAAATTCTTTTCTAGTTTGAAAGGTACTTGTAAAATCATTTATGGGCCGAAAAAAGAATGTTGTAATTGATCAAATCAAGAAAGATAGTGCAAGGAAGAACGTTCTGGTGTTGAGCACATTGGTGAAAAATTTCACAAATTGTAAGGACTGGTCATAGGCCACTTTGGGTGAACTAGGATACATCCTTGTGTGATCTTCTTATCCATTCTCTATATTTATCTTGTAGTCACTAATCACATTTCACTTGTTTATAAACTAAACTATTTTATTTAACTAACACATCTAGAATGTTTTGGAGATTAACTTTTTTCAACCAAGATTGTTCTTGAGTTAATTTAAGTTAAGTGCAGAATTAAATTTTAAAAAGAGGTCACAAGGAGGCTTCAACCAAATAAGTTGTGTAATAATAGGGGCTTTAGCAGCATTGCACTTGATAGATAAATATTTAAGAATAGAAAATTCCTAGATTGATGAAGATGCCACACTCTTAGAGAATCTACTGAGAAAGAGATACAATAGTGGAAACTTGGTGAAAAACACGTTGAATGATAATTTGCTTGTTATTAAAAGCGAATTGATTATGCGCAAACCAAATATTCCAGATAATATGAATGACGGTAGAGAGGATGACATCCCCATCCAAGAACTCCGATTTTTGCTACAGATCTTAAGAATTGAAGAAATGGAAGAAAAGTCAATCGTAATGCACAAAACATATGACAACCAGCTCCATAATTAAGTAGCAAAATCATAGTTAAATAAAATATGATTTGTAGTTTCGTAAGCTTGGGAGTTGAGCCAACAACGTGACACCACTACATATCCCTGATTCCATAAGTGATCAGTTTTAGGCATCTTATTATGAAAAATAAGCCAAACAAGAAAAGATTTTGAAGGAGGAATTGCAGCATTCCAAACTTTTTACCCCAACTAAGGTGTTGACCTGTTGGATGAAGAGTTTTGTAAGCATCCTTAAAAGATAAAATTCTAGAATCTATGAGACTCCAAACCAATTGTTCAATGCAATCCATCGAGGGAGTAATAATTTGATGCATCTCAATAGTGATATTAGAAAATGAGCGAGCAAAACAATCTGGAATATTCCAACAGCGATCGACCAAAAAATTTGCAATAGCAGACCGTAGGGAATGCAGCAGGTGACGGGCAAACAAAGTCCATCCAAAAGAGTATGATCTAGCCAGTTATCTGACCAAAAATTAATTAAACTACTATTACCAATTCTCCAACAGTTGTTTTCCAAAACCAAATGAAGATACTTTTGAATAACAAACTAAAGGGAGGACTTAACGGAATATATAATTGGCTTATTAGCAAGAAGAAAACAAGCCTTAAAAAGCAAAGACAATTGTTGATGCGAGAAAAAAAAGTCCCACGAAACCTTAAGCAACGCATCAGAATTAATAGTGTGCAAGGACCAAAGACCAAGTCCCCCTTCTTCCAAAGGAGAGTGTAATTTTTTCCAGGCCATAGTAACAATTTTTCTACTAACAATATCTCCCAACCATATAAAATTTTGCATCCAAGATAGACCATGCGTAAACATGAAAGTTTTATACCAACATATCATGAATAATATATTTAACTAGTTTAACACGCCCATAATCGATATAATTGATACTTTCCAAGCAAAAGGTTTACTTTTAATACGATCTAACATGCGTTGCAAATAATTAACACCCCATGGAATAAAGGGACACCCAAGTAAGTAAACGAAATCGATCCAAATATGAAGCCTACGAGAGAACTAATATCCTAAACTAGTCTAGCCGATATTAAACCAATAAATAATTTACACTTACACAAGCTTAGATGTTGATCAGAAGCAGCGTCATACTCACGATACAATTGCATGGGGGACTCTAAATTACTTTTCATACCCTTAGAAAACTCCATAGTATCATTTGGATAGAGAAAATGGGAAGAAGTAATAAAATTGTGAGTTTCAGCCATAGGCTTCAAGGTCCCTAAGTCAACCAAATAAGTAATACCCCTACTAAGAACATCCTCTATCTACCAAGCAGAACAAAAGATGAGACAAAGAATCTCCTTGACGCACCCCACGCTTACAAGCAAAGTATCTAGTAGGATGTCTATTAACCAAAATGGGAAGCATAACAAACTTAATAATTACATGAACCCAATTACAGAAAAATGAGTTGAAACCAAAAACAAACAATACACTAAGCATAAATGTCCAATCAAGAGTATCAAAAGCCTTTTAAATATCAAATTTCAGAGAATCCAACGTGTTGATGGCCTCAAAAGCAATGAAAATGCATTGGAAATATTTCTACCTTTGATAAAACCTCGTTGTTGCTCAAAAATGATTTTAGGAACAATAATCGCAAGATGGTACGCAAAAACCTTCGTAATTATCTTAAACTGATAATTGGCCAAAGAAATTGGCCTATAATCTCCAATTTGATCCACACCAGAGAACTTAGGGATTAAAGCTACAACGTTAGAGTTTGGATTTGGAAGAGTCCAACTTGTAGTAAAAAGTTGCCTCATAGAAGCATAAACATCCGAACTAACAATCTCCCCAAAATTATGAAAGAAAGAACCCTTGAAACCATCTGGACCAAGAGCACCTGAGCCATTCATAGAAAATACAGTTGACTTCACCTCATCCAAAGAAGGGATGGAAGAGATTTTTCTATCACATAACTTTGGCCTTATCACGCCAGAATTCTTCCTCAAAAGAAAGGGTTGTTAAGAGATTTTTCTGAGCGGTTAACTAACGATCATAAAGATCTTCCGTGTAGCCCACATTGCAATATATTGTTGAAGAGAGTGTAATTCAGACTACCATTCTATGTACATCACCGAAAGTTTCTTTGTTCTAGATTTTAAAAGCATTTTTCACGACTTTCAACTTTTGAGAATTAACCACCAAGGGGCAACCATGAACAACGTGATTCCAAGTATGTTGAACCAATCTCTTGCAATCTTGTTGCTGCAACCACATATTTTGAAATTTAAAAGGAGACGGGAATAAAGTATTACCTTTATGCATTAGTAGAAGAAGAGGAAAATGATTATATTGACTACTTTTAAGAGTACAACAAGAAGTGGAAAACCAAAAATAAATCCAATCATCATTGTAAAGAGCTCTGTCAAGTCATCTTTCAGTATGAGCATTGCTTCTCCTACCGTTGGACCAAGTAAATTGAGCACCTCTTGTGGGAAAATGAGTGAACAAGCAATTGTCAGACCAATTAAAGTCATCGCAAAAATTTGCAAGTAGTGTGCCTCCACCTCACTATTCATGAGCTCCAAGAATAGTTAAAGTCTCCTACTAATAACCAAGGACCTTGATTACATTGTATAATATCCGTAAGGTTGCTCCATAAAATCCTCCTAATGATATGGCTAGTGAAGGCATAAGTAGTTGCGAAAAAAACTCATGTTGCTCATAAATTAGAGAGAATGTAACATACTGACTAAAGGCAGATAAAATAGATGGATTAAACTGGGGAGCGCAAAAACACAAAGGAAGGTGGTCAGCTCTATCATTATAAAAAAAAACTAACTTAAACTAATTAACTTTCAAAAATTAGGAGAAATGTGATTATGCCAATTCAAGGCTCCGCAATAAAAAAAATGGTTTATGCAAAGTGCATAAATATTTTAATACAATATAGGTATCTAGATTTGCAATACCTCTAACATTCCAACAAAAAACCTTCATTGAAAAGAAAGAGAGGCAAAGCCTGCCCGACCATGGTCTTGCAACAATTTTTTAGAACAATTTGGTCAAAGGGTTTATCCGTTGAAAGAGTATTTTGCAATTCAACTTTCATGTCCATATTGTTTACTTGTTTTTCCTTTTTTATTTTTTAAATTATGGACTAAATTGTCCTCTTATGTTTTTGTTGAATGTCATGTAGAAAGTTCACTAACGTCCTTAATGATTTAAGGATATGTGTCATATGTTTCCATAGGGTTAAATAACATATTGTAGTTCAAGAACTAAATTGTTATAATTTATTTTTCATAGAGACAAAATGATCTTTTTTTGGTCAAAGACTAATTTACCCCACATGTTTTTTGTGAGACTAAAATATCTATTTATTCCTAATTTAAATGAATGAGTATTTTGTTATTAAAAAAAGTAGTGGTAAAGAATTGAAGCATGGAAGGTTCAATTTGGTGAGCAAATCTTACATGGGAAAAATCTCATAAATGAAAAAAATGAAAAGAGAAGTAATTTAATCATATTATTTAATTTCTTTTCTTTTCATTTTTTTATTTATGTATGTGCACTATAAAATTGGTATCTGAATATTGTGCTCATGTATAGGGGTGAACATGGGCGTGGGTCGACCCGCCAACCCGATCACCCAATCCAACCCAACCCGATTTTTACCCGTACCCGATCACTTTCGGGTCCAACCCAACCCAACCTGTTGAAACCCACTTATATTTGGGTCGGGTAATGGGTTTAACAATTTGAACCCATCGACTCGTCGACCCGACCCGGTAACTAGTTATATTTTTTTAAACAAAAACATTTTGTTTGGCAGGCTCAGTAGTCCAATAGGTTTCATTACTCTTCTTCGTATTTAGATTTTCAGCTGCATTCATCCACTTTCTGCCTATATCTTCTTGAAGTCTCGCTGCTGTCCACCTTCTTCTTTTGTTATAATAAGATATTATTAATAAGTGATTTTTATATGAATGTTGATGCAAGGTGTTCATGCGTCTAGGCTAAATACTGAACTCGTTTAATTTGTTTTGACATTGTAATCTCGTATATGCCTACTCATAAAATTCATATCTAATTTTTGAATTGTCTCTTTCAAATGAGCAATTTAATTTGAGTTTAATACTATTTATTTAAATATTATATTTTGTTATAGTTTTACGTAATAAAGGTATGAACAGAAAGCTTATGCTTATAATGAATTTAGTTTAAATTTTTTACATTTGTTAAATACAATTTTTTTTTAGTTAAATACTATTTATTCGAGTTAACTACTATTTATGAGCAAAATTGATGCTTATGCAAAAGCTTATGATGAATTTAGTTTAAATTTTTTATATTTAAATCTATTAAACACTTTTTTTTAGTATTTTATTTGAAAATAGTAACTATAAACAAATGAATGGTAGCTTAGTAAACTAAATTGCTCAGTGGATTATCCGTAACCCGTAGCTAATCTTTGTTGGGAGATATGTTGGCCACGGACACCCCAAAATTTTCTCTAATCTTTTAAAAAGTATTTCTTCTTTTATTTTATTTATAATAAAAATTAATATAGATTAAATCAGGTTTATCACATGAATTTTATGTAGTTTTAATTTTGGGTTCTATAATTGGTGTATTCTCGATTCATTTCGTATTTTTTAGTTCATTAAATGCCACTACTATCGAATCTTTGATTTATACTCAAAATTGGATCAAATCTCTTAAGAAAATTGATTTAGCAGCTGAGTTGGTTGAAGTACAAAAGATTGAGTCGGGTACGAATGTTTTTTTTTTAACTTTCAAATTAATTTTCCTTTATTTTTGTTTATTCTTTTAATCATTTGGTGTGCTAATGAGACTGTGTATTGTATTTAAAATTTTAGAGTTGTCTGAATTAGTTTCAATTGATATTGGGGTAACTGCTGCTGAGCTTAACCCAATCACTACTACATCTTAAGGTAATTGTTATTGCTTTGTTTAATGCATATTTTACTTATTTATTATTTCTCCTTCTTTATCTCTTCACTTTTATTATTAATATTTGTTTTTGCAGATTCTCAATTATTTCCTTCCATACTTTGAGAAACTTGTTAAGTGCATGTTCTTGAAGTTGACATTGCTTAGAATTGATGAATTTTCATATTTGATTGATTTACTGTTGTTGAATTTATTTATGTATTTGAAGATTGTTAGATTTTTTTTTTTTTTTTGTGAGAGATTGATGACTTTTTTAAGGAATTGCACAATTTGATTGAAATTTTATAGTTTTAAGACATTCAAGTATTAAATATATTTTCATTCAAGTAAAATAAAAAAATAGGTTATTGTTTATGTATGAACCGCCAACCCAACCCAACCCAACCCGTTTTTGATCGGGTCAGGTCGGTTCGGGTTAAATAAAAAATACGGGTTTAAAACTTAACCCAACCAAAGATAATCGATCAGGTCGGGTCTTGGGTTTTGTCAAAATCGGCTCAGCTCAACCCACGTACACCCTTACTCATGTTACTATTTTTCCAATTTTGTTAAATAAATCACTTAACTTTTCTTCTATTTCTCCGCCAAAAAAAAATTTATCTTCTATTTACAGCCAGTTCTCTCCCTCGTTTTCATCCATTTGATGACGGAAACAGAAATGTTGTTTATGAATGACATAGCACTTGGGAGAGATGTTGACATATAACCCTAGATCAAGTTCTAACAAAAAATCAATTTTATTTAGTATAAAACATCCAATAAAAAAAATAGAAACAACGTTCTCTAAATTTACAAATATTTGACCACAAAAAAAATATTTTTATTATATGATTAATATAATAAATTATTAATATAGTCAATTACATTTAGTATATTATATTATATTTTAAATTTATATTTAACATATATTTGAGATACACATTATTTATAAAATACATATATTTTTTGTAAAAAATATTTAATAGACGAAACATCATATATAATTTATATAATAATTTATAATTGGTGTACTGTAATTTTCTTTAAAATTTTGTCTAGAAAATATTTAAAACTTAAAATATTAATAAAATATATATGTCTCATATATGGTTTATAATGTAAATTATAAGTATTGTATTTTTTTTTTAAATTTTAACTCAAAATATCATAAGATGTCCACAAATTTATCATGTAAATTATTTAATTCGTCAAAGACGTTGTTTTAATTAATTGGCAAATGATAGACATTTGTCATGTATTTGATATATTATAAATTATAATTAGTGTATTGTATTTAAAAAATAAAACAAAACAAAATTCAAAAGATATTTTAGATGTGCACTGTTAAACAATGTTGGCTCTAAAGCTTTATGGGAGGGTTAAATAAATAGAGTTGCATACTTTTCACAAAATTGAATTCATTTTACAAATTGATGAAAGATTTTCGATCAAATCGAAATCAGGAAATTGCTAACACAAAGTGTCTGAAATAATTTACAAAAAAATTAGTTAATTTATTGAACTATCGCTGAAACTTTTTTCGATTACATTTTAATTAATTCAACAAAACAAGAGCTAATATCAATAAAAAATGTTACCTAAAACACAAAACTTCACGATTAAAATTCAAATTTCAACACAATTCAATATCACCCAAATCGCAAAAACAAAATTTTAACACTAAGGTTTATCAAAATAAAAAATTTCTACGAATATTCAAGAACTTACAAACAATCAAATATTTAAAAATTTATATTAGTTCCACTAATTTGTCCTCGCATGGAGTATACATTCAAATATATGAGATTTATTTTTCCTTTAATAATTGATATGAATGATTACAATATGAAATGTTCTCCTTCTTCAAGAATCACTCAAAAATTAGAGTGTGACGAACAGTGCATTCAATTTCTTGAATTCAAACCCTTAAATTGAACTCTTACATTGAATCCATTCACCAATCCTTAAAAGTGCCTTACTTTAGGTAAGAAAAAAAATCATCTATTTTCTCTCACAAAGTGTAGAATTTGATACCCCTCAAACTCTCACACAATAAACACTTAACAAAAACATGATACCCCACTTTTTCTTTTTCAAATATCTTACACCAAGAAAGTGAATAAAAAAACTCTTTGTAATCCAGATTGAGAATAAAAATGAAAGAGATGAAGCATGAATGTTAATCTAAAAGTATTGAGATGAATGATATTTACAGGAAAATTACCAAATCAAAAAGCACAACTTAATTAATGTATTGAAAAATCAAGATTTTACTCGTTTGAATCGATTCATACTTAAGAATAAATCGATTCATGCATGCTATGAAACTTCAAAATTAATCTTGAACTATTGTGAATCTATTCATGAAAAGTGTAAATTGAATCATCATCGTATTAGAGGATTTCATGAATATTCATACAATCGATGAATCAATTCATGTGATTCGAATTTCAAAAGACAAGTTCAGGGAAAAATGATTCAATTCACATACTTCATGAATTAATCCATGGGTGTAAAAGTGAGTTGCAAATGATTTCAATGCACTTTCATGAATTCTAAGTGTAGTCTTAACATACACCTAATATTATGCATGAACTAAATTGGTTTTCTAAAGAAATTTTATGATTCACAAGCTAAGTATATATTGAGATCAATAAAGTCACTATAACACCTATGTTAAGTACTAGTTTTGACACATATCTAAACGATGTATAACCAACATAAGAAGACATTCAATCATGTACTCCCCATTTTTATTATGGCAAAATTTTGTTGATAAGCTTTTCAGTATCTTCAAGGAGATACTCTTCCTGGATATTTGTGGCGTGTGCTTGTGTATCACTCTTTTACAACATAAACATTCATTAAGCTTTTCAATATCTTCTCCCCCATTGACATTATAAAAAGAAAGAAACATCCATTTAAAATTATAAGTATTGAGTTAATGAGAAATCCATAACATTGTGAGGGGAATTTCGAAAATATATTTAGAATTTTTTAATAGTTAAATAAATATAGTAAAATTGAGTTACCAATGGATACAAATTTTTTCAATAGTTATTTTCTTTCACCGTTTGGTATGAGTTTCTCTATAAATAAATACAATTTAAAGGCAGAAAGTGAATTATGTCAAGAATATTTATAAGTCATTTATTCTTTTCTCTACTATACGAGAATAAATGAAGGAACTTTATTTTGTAAAGTATCATTGATCAATAGATTTGATGTGAATGTGTAATTCACTTCAAGGATTCCAAAGTATCATTAAGAAGATTCGTCGGTTAACTCGTTTGCATCCAATATATATAGATTGGTGGGGCGAGTTGAACCTAAAACTTATTAAGATATACACGCTTTGTAATTTATTTGTGCAATTTTCACGATCATTAGTTTCATCTTCTTCTTGTTAATGATTTGCATAATACTCCAAACAAAATAGCCAACAAACAAAAGCAAAGCATGTATTACATGATATAAACCACAACCATTTGTTGCATGACTCGACTTTAAAAGCCATCGAGCCACATTGGTGCAATTTCAGAAGACCCAACAACTTGAGGATCATCCACTTCAATCTACATAATTGGTTGAACACAAACATCTTTCTTCACCCAACATCCATCTTCCCATTCTTTGTTATCCATTTTAGATACAATTGTTGGGGTAAAATTCCAAGATGAGTTAGTACGATGAAAACCATCCGTAGACATGGGAATGTTGAAAAATCTAAGCATAGCTCTCACACGTCAAGACACTCTACAATAACCTAATGAAATATTATATATTTAGTTTTGAATCTTCCAACATGCATTTTAGAATAGCAATGCAATTGAATCCTTCAAATTATTTGATGTTGTTCTATTCAACTTTAAACCCTTTACATTTTAAACTAGTGATCTTAGCTCAACGATTTTTATCAATCTTAAATACATCTTTAAAATTATAAAGAGATTGTTTTTTTTATTCAAAGAGAAATCCTGGAATTAAATAATTCGAGATAAAAATTAATAATTTTAAATTCAAAATTAGACATAAAAATTTACTTTTACATAAATAGTAGATGAAAATATGAAGGAAAAAAAATAAGAGAATAATATACAAAGAATTAAAAAAAAACGTAAAGAAAGCCTGAGTGAGAGATTCA
>JBBPBP010009779.1:70134588-70157252 GCA_037974735.1 Cicer chorassanicum
GGGGATGTTAGAACTAGTTTATATTAGCTGCAATTTATTTAAATTAGTTGCAAGTTAGTTAGACTAGTTGTTTTGGCATCTCACACATATTGTAATTAACAATTTTTCTTCATTATATCAATACAATTTTATTTCCATTTTTCTCTCTTCCATGATTAATATCAATATTTTATTATGGTATTAGAGATGAAATAATAGTTGCACTACGTTCATTCGAAATTTTCTTTTTAAATTTGTTTCTTTCAACTCTTCACATAAAGTAGAAGAAAATTGGATTCGGAAGAAAAAGAAGCAAAAGACACATCACATTTTTCAAGAAGAATAAACTAAATGGTCGGAAGAAGAAAAATCATCTCATACACGGAAAAATAACAATATTTCATTTCACTCCTCCAATAAAAAAAGAGTAAAGTTGTTTTCAAAATAACATTAAAATGAAGAAGAAGAAGACGGTTTTGCATGTACAATGAGGTTTCAATTTCATTCTTTTTTGCCCAATTGGAATTTAAACTAGTGTAAACAAAATTTTTGTATGGAAGTCTAAACTCGATATTCAACATTTACTAAAAAAAAAAAAACAAGATTGTATCAAAATCTTCTACTTCTAGTTTCCGGAAGAAAGAAAAAAATTCTTAATTGGATTTTCATTTTAAAGTCTCAACTAATGACCAAGAAATTGTGCATGAGACTTTGGTCAAAAACAAAAAATTATACATAAGAAGATTTTGCATCAAGGTGTAGACTCTAGATTCAATATTGGTAGCTCTTTGGCAAGTGTACAAATCATTCAAGTAATAATAATGATATGTAAAATTGTCTCCACAAAGATTGTTATTAATTTAATTACGCAACAAAGTAAATAACACTTAGGTGAGTAAAAGATTTATAAATCGGTTGTTGAATAAAAACGAATCAAAATTAACGAGATAGAGATTACGAGAAAAATAATTAAGGATTGGAATCACCTTGTTTCATTATGTAGTTATTAATTCACTATTTTAACAATCTAATTTATTTGATTACGTCAAATTAACCAATTATACTATGACCAATTTCTTGGCTCAAAATCCTTTTTTTATAACAACGAACCCTAATTTCTTAGATGATTAGACTTATTACTCAAATTATGTACGAACGTTAAAGTTCGTAGACACATGTTAATATTTTGCAGGCTTAAATATATGTTTAGTCTCTGTAAATTAGCGATATTTTGATATTTGTCCTTGTATTTTTTTTAAAAAAAATTTAACACTGTAAGTTCAAATTTGTTATAATATTGTCTCTGTTGTTAGTGTCTTTTAAAAAACTGAGATGAAAAATAAAGAATGGATAAGAAAAAAAAAAGCATGAACTTACAAGGACAAAATAAAAAATGTGCGAACTTATAGGGACGAAAATAAGCGAACTTACATGAACCAAACATATATGCTTTCCTTTGATTTTTGTCCTTATAAGTTCACATTTTTTTTTTGTCACTTATCCGTTTGTTATTTCAGTTTTTTTTAATAGTCACTAACAATAAGGGCAATTTTTAAAAAATTGAACTTACAAGATTAAATTGAAAAACAAATTACAGAGACAAAAATAAAAAATAAAAAAAATAAAAAAAGCGCTAATTTACAAGGACCAACATATATTTAAGTCTATTTTATATCCTTATAACAATATTGAAACATGAACATTTGTGTTATCTTCAGTTGTTACTACCTATTTTTCAATAACGAAGTAATACCTAGTTCAACCGTATATTGATTAGTTATAGAAAAACATTTAGAACAAAAATAGATAAATAATCAAATACTTTATAATTGCATAAATAGTATATAGAAAACCAAATTACAAAGATTTAAGGAGATTCATCTATTCCTTAATCTATGAGTAAATTAGCTACTCATAATGTTTGATGAAAACTACAGAGAAAGAAGAAAATTACACATAAAAATTGCAAAAGACTCCTCTAAGATGTAGATATATCTTCCTTTGCATCTAAAATTATAAATCCTAATAAAATAACAATTTTTGGCTTAAAAAAGGTCTAGTAACACGTGTTTGCATATTGCGCTGAGTATGGGAGCAATGCGCAAAAGAGTCTCCTTGTCGTGTTAAGAGACAAGGAGTTGTGCCAACAAGTGCACTACAGCATAATGACTGACGCAATGCATTCCAACTCTTTCATGCTATGCTCCAGACTCTAATAAAAGGCATTTTGCACTCCGAAAACCATCTTGCGTCTGTAGTAATTCTCTGTAATTTCCCTAGTGTTCGTTCCTCAAAGTAATTGACATGTAACATCAAAACAAAAAGAAAATATCTGATAATTTGTCTGATTATTAAGGATTAGTAGCAAAACGGTCAAAATGATTCAAGAAGAATAAAATTTATTTTCTTTACTAAAGTAACTATAAAACTATATGAAATGAAAGTTTGAATAAAACTAATGCTAAAATGCTTAAAAACAAGAACTAATGAAGACTCGTTAAACACCTACTAAATAAAAAGCAAGAAGCAAAATTGCATCAAAATCTTAGTTGTTCTTGTTTCAAGGAAATAATAAATCTTTTAAATTATTTGTCGTTGTATTTGGGATATGCAAAAATCTTTTAACCAATGTATTTTTGACATTCAAAAAATATTTTTGCCAATATTCCAGCAATTCAAAAATATTAGCCAATGAATTGCCGGCATTCAAAATCTATTAGCCGATGTATTTCCAGCATTTTAAAAAAATCTTTTAACTATTAAATTTTCTTTTTTTAGATTGTATAATTCACCCCAAATTAAAAATATTAAACCACATTCCAATTAACGGAAGCTCTTAGAATTAGTGTTTTCCAATTTGAAGTTCATAATCGGTTAAAACTATATAAAAAAAGAATAATTTATAAGCAAAAGTTATATTGTTGGGGAGTAGAATGAGTATTCCTACCAGTTACATTGATAGATATGTTTAACAAGCACCTAAGTAGCATAAAGGGTTGTAACAACACTAAAAAAACTATATCCCAATTTTCTTCCATCTATAAGTATATACCATCACTACAAAGAAACAGAGGAATTGGGGTATTTTTAATTTGATGAAGATTATGAAGCTTAATGAAGATGATGAAAAAATGAAGTACCCCAAGATTTTTTATTAGAGATTTTTATTCTTAACAAAAAAAATAATTAAATGTAATTTGTTGATTTGGATTTGTCACCTCAACCTCAAGACATCGCGGAAGCATTTTTTAATAGAGTTGGACTAAATAGTGTAACAAAGTACAGGTTTTATGTCTTATACTAATTTGTTAAAAAAAGACAACTAACTAATTTGTTATAATAAAATCAGGGAACGCAAGAAGATTTTATCCTAAATGAAATAATCTATTTTGAATTTCGACTAATTCAACATAGATAACATTCGAATAAGATAGGTAAGTTCTTCACAACTTGTATTTGATCGAATAAAATTTTCAAATTTTAATAACATACAAGTTTAACTAAGTCTATGCATATTGAATTCACTGCAAGAGTAAACAAGGACAAATCTAGAAAACTATTAAGCAGAGGGGTTAATCTAAAAAATTAACATATATATTATTTTCTTTATTTCATAATAAATGACACTTATTTATTTTACACATAAATTAATTAGAAAGTATAATTAGAATAAAATAAATTAATTAGATAATATAATTGAAAATAAAATAATTAATATCACATTGAATATTAATGTTAACATTTATTTTAATACATTATTTTTGTAAATATATCACTCATGGTAATACTGAAGAAGTAATTTATAAAAAAAAATTAATATTACATTATTATGATAATCATATTTTAGATTATATATAATTAAATAATTAATTTAATAAATTATATATAGATATATAATATTCAATTGGTATCTGAGTCTTTTCCTCAATTGGTATCTGAGTCTGTAAGTTTGAGTGCATTTCAACATCGAAATGCATAAACTACAAAATCTAACTTTGAAATAAAAGTACACCTATGTTTTGACTCCGCTAAGACAAACACATGCTATGTTTAAGTAGGATGACACTTTGTTAATTTAAAGTAAGCTAAATACTACTCGTGGTCCCTTAACTTAATTTCGGTTAACGATTTGGTCCTTTATCTTTTTTTTTTTCGATTTGATCCTTTATGTTTTTAAATAATTTCAGTGTTACCCTTTAAGTGGAATTCCGTTAAGAAAAAGTTAAAAAAATCCCTTATCTAGATCATTGCATATGTTCATCAAACCTCTAGGAACTATTGCCACTAATCTGAAGTGATATCTATGGAGTATAAATACTCATACATTCAGTTTTAACGAATCAATCCTACTATCAAACTTAGAACAACATAAAGAATAACTTTTTCTGAATATGAGGAGATATTTTTTTAACTTTTTCTTAACGAAACCCCACTTAAAGGGTAACGATGAAATTATTTAAAAACATAAAGGACCAAATCGGGAAGAAAAAAAAAAGATAAAGGACTAAATAGTTAATTGAAATTAAGTTAAGGGATCACGGGTGATATTTAGCCTTTAAAGTAAGAGCAAACTAAAATTAGACAAAATTAGATTGTTAGTTTATTTTTGGCTTAATTGCAGTTTTGATTCCTCTATTATTGTCAATTCACGGAATTGATTCTCCTATTTTAAAAGTCGATAGTTTTAGTCCCTCCTTCATATTTTTAAACTTAAAAATAACGATTCGACATATTTTTAATGACGTGAGATGCAATTCTATTATATAAAATCATCTAGATGTATTAATTATTCATATATCATTAATTAAATTAAAAAAAAAAAAAATTCTAAAGTTGAAAACTACATTTTTACGTTCTATTCCAATTTCATAGATCATTTTACATCATCGTATTATATGTCACATTATTTAAAGTATCCAACGTCGTTTTTTAGTTTAAAAATCAGATGAATGGACCGAAACTGTTGACTTTTAAAATATGATGATCAATTTTGTAAATCAATAAAAATAAGAGAACTAAAACTGCAATTAAACCTTTAATTTTTTTAGTTGTAAAAGTTCTCCTTTATAATATATATATATATATATTTAAATTTAAATTTAAATTAATCTTTTATGTTTCAGAGAATGCTCGAGGTGGTTTTTTTTTCCTAAAAAAACTAATATATTGCACTACATAAGATAATTTTTTAAAATAAACTAATATAAAAATTAATAAATCTATCTTCTTTATCACCAGCTTCATCCATCATCATCTTCATAAAAAATAAAAAATAAAATAAAAATTCTCAAATTAAAAAAATAAACCATAAATCTACCAAACTCATCAAGAACCAAAACACACATCCCACACAAAAAAACCCAAATCTAAAAATAGCCGAAACATGTTGTGAAAAAATGAGGGATTTGTTAATTATTACGCCGCGGTTTACCTTCTTATAACGTCGCAACTGCAAGAATACAATTCAGCTGTTGTTATTTGAGGTACGAGGTTGTTGGGTTCAATCAAGAACCTCATACTCAATTGCTTTACAAGGTTTGTGGTTCAAAGAAGGTTAACGATGAGGCAAAGAGGGATTCGGCTTTTGGAATGGTGGAGAATGGTGTGAAGAGTGGTGGGGGTTTGTTCAATACGGATGATAATTTTATTAATTTTTATTTGCTAAACACATCTGTGGTCCCTTAACTTTCACTTAACGATTTATTCCTTTATCTTTTTTTTTTCTTCTCGATTTAGTCCTTTATCTTTTTAAATAATTTCAGCGTTACCCTTTAAGTGGGATTTCGTTACCAAAAAGTTAAAAAAATTCATCGTCGTGTTCAGAAAAAGTTATCATTTATATTTTGGAAATATTTCAGAAAAATATTCAAAGTTTGTTCTAAGTTTGGTAGTAGAATTGATTCGTTAAAACTGAAACTATGGGTATTTATACTCCATAGACATCACTTTAGATCAGTGACAATCGTTCCTAGAGATTTGATAAACATATACAACGAATTTGATAAGGGATTTTTTAACTTTTTTTTTAACAGAAACTCACTTAAAGGGTAATGCTGAAATTATTTAAAAACACAAAAGACCAAATCGGGAAAAAAAAAGATAAAGGACTAAACAATTAGCCGAAATTAAGTTAAGGGACCACGAGTGGTATTTAGCCATTTTTATTTTAAACAAAATTATTAAAAATTAATCTGATTTGGTTGCCAGATTAGCATTTTAAAAAACATATAATCATTTTGTGCATTTTTAAAAATATAAATGACCAATTTAGAAAAAAAATAATAATAAAGAAAGTAACTTTGCCTATTTATTAATTTCTCACTACAAAAAAAAAATCTACTGTGACACTCAACTTTTAGTGATATCTTTTTATTTGTCACTATAATTACTTTTAGTTACAGACAGAGTGTCACTTATTCTCATTTAATATAATATGTTATGTTAACTTAGAAAAAAACTAAAATATTGACATCAAAACTAATTTATATATAATAACTAAAAAAAACTGAATCGCAACAACAAATTCACGCACGCAGCAAAAAAACAGTCACGCACGCAGCAACAACAAGAAAATCATTCACGCATGCAGCAACAATTCGCGTTTCACTCACCCCTTCAAAAATCGCAACAACAAATTCAGATTCAGATTTGTTCATCATTTTCTCATCATTCGATTTCGTCTTCAGATTCAGATTTCTTCATCATTTTTTCGATTTCGTCTTCAGATTCAGATTTCTTCATCATTTTTTCATCATTCGATTTCATCTTCAGATTCAGATTTCTTCATCATTTTTTCATCATTCGATTTCGTCTTCAGATTTAGATTTCTTCATCACTTTTTCGATTTCGATTTCGTCTCCAGATTCCCATTGAAGAAGTTTTTCCCAATTTCTTTAGATTCAGATTCAGCACGAGTAAGTGGAATTTTTTTTCCTCAATTAGCAATTTGCATTGGTTGAATGATTTGATTGATTTTAGTATTTTATATTTTAAAATGTGTTTAGGTTAACAAAATGTGTTTAGGTTAACATTGTATCAGATAAAGGGAAAACAGTTTGAAATCAATCACTAGAGACAAATAAACTCAGAAAATATAATAATAATTGACTACTTGATGGTAGTGAAAAGTAATTAGCAAGCAATAGTAAACACGCATAGAAAACTCCAGTAAGGAACTGGTCATACACGATCTTATATTTAATAACAGGATCAAACACTTATGATTTGGATTGTAGCTTAAGGAAGCTTCAAGTATTTTCACTCGTGTGGGGACTTGAGAATGTTGGCGAGGGACTATTCAATTATATTTTAGTATATTATATCTAAAAGACAGAGAGGAACTATTATAAAAGACCAATGGTTGTATTGCGGCAAGATAAGTTTCTATCCCCCAACCTGTCTACAAGTTATATATGCAGAAATAAAATGTCTGTTAAAGTTAAATTGAATAACTAAATTATTTAATGATCATGACTTCACAAAATTTTGTGCCTACATTGCCTTTATTTATCGTATTCTTAGCATCCATCATATTCATATAGATATTGTGAAGCATATGAAAGTTGATAAATCTTAGTGATTATATAATGGATTCAATTGAATGTCTTAAACCCCAAATAAAAAAACATAACAATGATCAGCCTAACCACTACTGTAATTTTCATCATTGCATGCTACTAGTACCCTAACTATATCAGTAATACAAGTATAACTATAGTTGTTTGTCTTGAATTGTCATTATTTTACAATATCATTTTTAACTGATACTTGGCACAACTTCTGCTTTGGTAAAATAAGGTATACATCAATTCAAATATCCCACAATGTGTATCATGCATATTCCTTACCCCTTGGTAAAATAAGGTTTGATGCTAATGCTGCAATACTTGAAGCAGATGATGATGTGGAGTTATTGGAAAAAGTGAAGAAAGATAGAAAGAAGAGACTTGAGAAACAAGGTGTCATCAGTTCATCCACCAAAGAAAAAGGTTTGATAATCCTGCAAATATTATATTTTTATTTTTATGTGCATTATTGATTTGTCCTATTATGTGTTTCTAGAAATATATGAAATTCATTTTCATAATAATCCTGCAAATTCATTTTCATTGTCTTAGAGTCTACAACATAAACATTGATGAGATGATAGACATAAACTTGGAAAGACAACTTCTAGTGTTAGGTGTCTGTGTTTCAGACTAGCATACCTTAAACTCTGTCATGAGATCCCTGAACTTTTTAGTCAAGGCACTGCGATTTCAAGGAAAAGTAGATTTTTCAGCTTACCATGTTGTTTTATCAAGTATATGTTAATAAAGATATTTACTATAAATTTACTTTGTCATATTCATCCTTGCTCTGTCAATACCAGTTCCCTTCTCACAGCCAGGTTTTTGTCTATTGCTTAGATTATGCATAAAACATGTTCCAATTAAATAGTTTCTATTCGCATTTGAAATTTATATAAGAAACTAATATACATAATAACTTATAGGTTTATCAAAAATAAAAAGTCTCAAAAACTGCAAAGCTTGGCTTCTTGTTTTATTGATTTTTCACCAGGATATTTTATAGGTCTAATTTTAATGCATTATTAGCGTAATAACTTTTAGTATCATCTGATTTTATATTGAATCTCATTTGCTATTTACTTAATTATATGAGGTGCTTTATTAAACTTACATGACAACAACTCTGGATACTAAGTTTATATTTTTAATACTACCACTGCATTAAAATTACATTCTTGTTGTATTCAATTATGTGATTCTTTCACATATATTAATTGAACTACTTGTTTCATGGGAATAAATGTTCAGGTGCATGTTTGGATTGGTGGTGAGTTTGGCTAAATCACGGTGGGACTGTGATTTTGTTGAACCTCTAAAATGTAGTTCATGTCAAAATCACGACGGTCATTGTGATTCTGATAAAGTCACCACTAATCTAAATATGCATTAAAGAAAACCTCAACATATATGGAGAGTAGCTAATAGTTATATAGAGATATACCTATTGTATGCATTAAAAAAGAGTAGCTAATAGTTATATAGAGATATACATATTGTATGTATTCTGCACATGTTAAATGCACAAAGCTATTTATGCCATGCTGGTAGCTTCTGTTAGAGTCAGTTATGCCATGCCGGCGCTGGTAGTTAAAGCTCTACCTTCATCATCTTGTATATATACTTACCTCTATAAAAATTTGAAATCAATGAATATTTAATCAAAATGTTGCAGAGCAACACTTCAATGAATTCTATCAGTAGATGTTTCAGATTATAGTGGCCCATTTCTTATGGATCTCAAATGAACAATAACTCCATCCATGCTGCTGAACTGATATATTGTTGTTTTCCTTTCTTTATATTTAAGTTATATTTATTAACTTTTTGTGTTATTTCATTCAATTTTTCAGTTTATCGTATTGAGTTGAATGGATAAGAGTTGGATATCCTACAACCCTAACAACTCTCTTAATAAAGAGAAGTACATTAAAGGAGTTATTAATTTTCTTGATTTTGCATTTGCAAAATCAAATGATGGAAAAATTTTGTCCTTGCACCAATTGTGTCAATTGCAAGCGGCGTTCTCGGGTGGATATTTATGAGCATCTAGTCCATTTTGGGTTTCTATAAGGTTATGTTACTTGGGTCTTCCATGGTGAACAGGTTAGCTCGTCTAGTTCTCAGAGTGTATCTCAAGTAGAAGGAGAGTTTGAATGTGGAGGACGAGGATCCCAAAGCATTTATAGATGAACCCAATACTCAACAATCTGAACAGGATAGTAATTTGGATAAGTTCTATCAGTTGTTAAATGAGGTAGAGCAAAATCTTTATCCTGGTTGTAAGAAGTTCACAAAACTATCATTTATTGTCCATTTGTATCACTTAAAGTGTCTAAACGGGTGGAGTGACAAAAGTTTTTCCATGTTGTTAGAGCTATTAAGGGATGCATTCCTAGAAGAAAATACATTGCCAAAATCTTTTTATGATACAAAAAAGATTATTTGTGGATTAGGTCTCTCATATGAAAAAATCCATGCTTGTCCCAATGATTGCATATTATATTGGAGAGATTTTGCTAATGCTCAAATTTGCTCAAAATGTGGTATGTCACGATGGAAACTAAACTCTAATGATAATGAAGGTAGAAAAAGAATCCCTGCAAAGGTTCTTCGTTGGTTTCCTCTTAAACCTAGATTACAAAGACTCTTTCTATCATCAAAAGTAGCTTCTTCTATGACATGGCACGAGGATGGTAGAACAAAAGATGGACTCATAAGACATCCAGCTGATTCTTTCGCTTGGAAAGATTTTGATCGTCAACATCCTGATTTTTCGTGCGACCCTCGTAATGTTCGACTAGGTTTAGCTTCTGATGGTTTTAACCCTTTCAAAACCATGTCGATTTCTCATAGCACTTGGCCTGTTGTTTTGATTCCTTATAACCTTCCTCCATGGATGTGTATGAAGCAACCTAATTTTATACTTTCATTGCTTATTCCCGGTCCAAAAGGTCCAGGAAATAAACTTCATGTCTATATGCAACCTCTTGTGGAAGAACTAAAAGAATTATGGGAAATTGGGGTGAAAACATTTGATGCATGCAAAAAAGAGTCATTCCAAATGCGTGCTGCTATCATGTGGACAATCAATGATTTCCCAGCATATGCAAATTTGTCAGGCTGGAGCATTAAAGGTCGATACGCTTGTCCATGTTGTGGTTTAAAAACTGCGTCTCATTGGTTGCGTTATAGTCAGAAGTTTTGCTACATGTGTCATCGTCGTTGGTTAGAGCCTAACAATAAGTGGAGATACAATAGAGGAGAATTTGATGGAACCCAAGAGTTTAGAGCACCACCGGAGCTACCTAACGGTGCAAGTGTCTTGAGACAATTGGAACCTTCCTCCATGGATGTGTATGAAGCAACCTAATTTTATACTTTCATTGCTTATTCCCGGTCCAAAAGGTCCAGGAAATAAACTTCATGTCTATATGCAACCTCTTGTGGAAGAACTAAAAGAATTATGGGAAATTGGGGTGAAAACATTTGATGCATGCAAAAAAGAGTCATTCCAAATGCGTGCTGCTATCATGTGGACAATCAATGATTTCCCGGCATATGCAAATTTGTCAGGCTGGAGCACTAAAGGTCGATACGCTTGTCCATGTTGTGGTTTAAAAACTGCGTCTCATTGGTTGCGTTATAGTCGGAAGTTTTGCTACATGTGTCATCGTCGTTGGTTAGAGCCTAACAATAAGTGGAGATACAATAGAAGAGAATTTGATGGAACCCAAGAGTTTAGAGCACCACCGGAGCTACCTAATGGTGCAAGTGTCTTGAGACAATTGGAAGATCATGGAATAGGTAATGGGTCACCATGGAAAAAGAAAAGCATTTTGTTCACATTACCTTATTGGCAACATAATGTTCTTCGTCATAATCTTGATGTAATGCCCATTGAAAAAAATGTATGTGATAACATTATTGGAACGCTTGTTGCATTTAGAAGGAAAATCAAAGGATAACGATAAGGCACGTTATGACCTTGTAGACATGAACATTAGAAGTCAACTACATCCAACGATGCATCCAAGTAAAGGTAAAAAATATTTGCCTAGAGCTTGTTACCAAATGACATCGAATGAGAAAGAAATATTTTTGGAAGTTCTCAAAAACATAAAAACCTCAGATGAATATTTTTCTAATATATCTAGATGTGTGCAAGTGAAGCAACACAAGATATTTGGTCTCAAAAGCTATGATTGTCACCTTTTAATGCAAGAGTTTCTTCCTATAACTATAAAAGGTTGTTTGCCTGACAAAGTGAGTTTAGCTATATGTGATCTTTGTCATTTCTTCAAAGAATTGTGTGGCAAGGTTCTTAATGAGCATAATTAGGAGCACTTGGAGAATCGAATTGCCAAAACATTGTGCCAGTTAGAAAAGATTTTCCCTCCATCTTTTTTTCACTATAATGGTACATTTGTTAATCCATTTGGCATATGAGGCAAAAGTTGCAGGTCCTGTTCATTATCGATGGATGTATCCCATTGAAAGGTATTACACATTTTTTTCATTCATTTAATTTCATTCTTGAATTATTAAGTAAAATTATGTTATCTTAATCGGTGACCTAAAATCTCTTTTTTAGGTTCCTTTTTACTCTAAAGTCATTTGTTCGTAATCGAGCACATCCAGAGGGATCTATTGCAGAGGGTTATTTAGCTCATGAATGCTTCATATTTTGTTCCCGATATCTCTCTTCAGTGGAAACCTATTTTAATCGACCTAGTCGAAATGATGATTCGGATTTTGTGGAAAGTACAAATATTTTAAATCCTAGAGGGAGACCATTAGGGAGAAAGTGTAAAGTTGGATTCAATGTGAAGAAAAGAAAAAGGGGTTCACGAATCTCCCTTGACAAGAAAACGTTGTTGCAAGCACATAGATACATGCTTTTTAATAGCCATAATGTCGACCCCTTCCAAAAGTAAGTCAATTTATTTATGTTTATATTTAATTACTAAAATTTGGTTTGATACCTTTATACTAATTATAATGTCTAATCTCTCTTAACTTTACACAGAGAACACATTGATCTTATTAGGAGACAAAATCGTCGACTATCTTCTTATGAAGTTGACAAAATTCATGGTCAATCATTTTTTGATTGGTTTCGTGAACGTGTATGTGTTAGAAATCATTTTCATCCCTAATATAGAATTTATAATCATTTTAAATTTTAACAATTTGCAATTGTGGTAGGTTTCACGGTTGGAAGAGCAAGGTAGTGCTCTAGTGACAGATGATATCAAATGGCTTGCACGTGGTCCACTAGAAATAGTGAGAAAATATGGTGGTTATATTATTAACGGAGTTAGATTCCATACAAAGAAGCGTGAAAGAGGCTTAAAGACTCAAAACAGGGGCATCGTCGTTACTGTTAAGACAAAAAGTTATGCTAGTTCAAGAGATAAGCACCCGAAAGAAGGGCAGATCAACTATTATGGTGCACTCACAAATATAATTCAATTAGATTATTCGGGAAAATATAAGGCATTATTGTTCAAGTGTGATTGGGTTGACATAAATAAAGGTTGTAGAATTGATAATTTAGGCATGACATTAGTCAATTTCAATTATTTGCAACATACAGGGAATGATGTATGTGATGACCCATTTATTTTGGCCTCTCAAGCCAAAAAGGTATTCTATGTGGAGAATAAAACCCAAAATGATTGGTCTGTTGTTATACATGCTAAAGTTAGAGATGTGTATGATTTGGGTGATGAGTTGTCCAATGATGTAGATCAAAGAAATGAACAAGTCTTGCAAGATATAAATGACAACGACTTGATTAGACCAGAAGTTGATGATAATCATGATATCATTGAAGTTTCAATATCCATGGGGAACATTCTCCAAAATGATGAGGGTGGTGATGATACAGAGGATGAGAGTGAGGGAGACTTCTTCTAATATATAGAGCAAATTATTTATCAATCAATTTATTTGACTTCTAATTTATTGAAGTTACAAAGGTGTGTAGTTATTTTTGCTCCCTACCATTTTATGTGTTTCATTTGAGGTAGATTATTACTGTCATCGGTTATTTTTTTTTTTACAACAATTAAAAACTAATTTGGCTTTGGCATATGTAGAAAGTACCATGGGGAAGCGCAGAAGGAAGTTGAATACTACTCAAAATTGTGGTCAATCATAAGAGGAAGGGCACTCAATTGATGGTTGTAATGAACTCAACCAAAATAACCATTCTATGTCTGAAGAGGGAAGTCATGTTGAAGTTGAAGGTAAATTGTTTTTGTTTCTATTAGTGCTCTTACAATTTCACTATACTTAGACAGTTGATCAAATTAAGCACAAACAAAATATATTAGCTGATACATACCATATTTCAAATTAGAATTAGAGGAATTATAAATGCTGCAAAATGCAATAAAAACGCTGCACTGAATATGAAAACCTTGCAACAATAACATTATTTGCTTGAGATATTGGAAATGCAAAGTTGCTTGCTACTACTGGCTGATCACTCGTTGTTATGCAACAGAATTTAGAAATATATAACTGATATAATAATGGTCATTTTATAACAAAATAAACTCTAATTAAAAACCTTTCAAAATTTCAGCAGGGGCCTAAACCCCTATAACGTGCCCATGTCCCTTTCCTTCCACAATTTCCATAAAATAAAGAACTAAACATTTGATCATTCAGTGAAATACTAACATATTATATTGTTAGTTATTACTTTATTAAATAACATTGCTATTTCTATTATCATAAATGTAATTGAAAAAAATAATTAAAAAATTACATAAAAATTAAAAATAATATATTTAAAAGACATGAGAAAACTGGAAGTTCCAGCTTTATTTATTATCATGTGGGAACATATAATATCTGGTTGAACATTTAACTTCCCACAACATTCCATTTTCAAATTCCATGTATGAAAAAGTATCTGAGAAAAGCTTAGCTTTCTATTTGTGCTTAATTTGAAATATGGTATGTATTGATCTAAGACAATTGATATTGAGTGTTTTATAGTTTGCTAATATGAATATATGATTTAGGTGAAAAGAGAACAAGAGGTTATACACACATGCTAGATGTGTGGGACATGCCAGATGGAGAGTTTATATAGGTATATGTATATTCTTTTGGTCATCCTATTGGTTGGGAAGGAAAAACTCTATTAAATGCAATAGGAAGTTTGGTAAGGAGATCTCAATGTGCTCCAATCAATTATATTTGTTGGAGTGATATGCCTGAGTCCTATATTACTGATATGATTGAACTTATTCAGATGTTGTATAAATTTTTAAAATTTATATTTCATTTCAAGCTTTGTAAATATTTTTTTTGCAATAATGTCTAACGAAATTTGTGTTTTGTTAATTATTCATATGAGAGACAAAGTTTAGATTTGTTCTTGAATTCACCGAGCAAACTGAGAAGATACTAAAGGATAAAATGAGGGTTAAATGGAGGCAATTCAAGTATCATTTGAAATCAAAGGGATATGATAGTGGTAAGACAGAAGCAGAAATGGCTGCCTACATCCTGGACACAACGATTGATCCTTCTCAGTATAGTGCTTTAGTACATCAATGGTGTTCCAAGAATGGACAGGTATAACAATATTTTGTTCGTATAACAATATTTATCATGTGCGATTGTTGACTTTACTTATTAATTGGATATAGAAAATAAGCAACATGAACAAAAAGCATCGCACAAAATATGAGGACATCCATTGCATGGGAACCAAGAGTCTTCCGCAAA
This sequence comes from Cicer chorassanicum, assembly GCA_037974735.1. Classification (NCBI taxonomy): domain Eukaryota; kingdom Viridiplantae; phylum Streptophyta; class Magnoliopsida; order Fabales; family Fabaceae; genus Cicer; species Cicer chorassanicum. Next base: position 70,149,888 of record JBBPBP010009779.1, read on the forward strand.
TGATTCATGAGATGGTTTGTCTACATCACATTTTTTAATTATTTTCTCAATACAATTTCTTCTAGTTGACATTTTTGTTACTAATGTTAGACAACAAAAGCTGGAGGAAAGCAACCATCACGAGCACAAATTTATATTAATACTCGAACTAGAAAAGATGGAAGTATTGTTAATGAAAAGGCAGCTGATGTAATTGTAAGAAAAGTCTTATTATGACAAACATGCATGATCTTTCTTTTTTTATTCCTAAGTTTTCCATTAAAGAATGCAAAGTTTCATGTTGTTAAATGTTGTAATTGACTATGACACTTTGTGTTAAATGTAGGAAGAACTAAAAAAGCATATGGTAGAGGAAGCAGAAAGCACAAATAATCCTCAAACCACTCAACATTCTACAAATTGGGAGAATGATATTTACTCAAAAGTTAAAGGGCCTGAAAAAAGAGGACGTGTGCGTTGTCTTGGCAAGATTGCTCGACACGCAAGTTCTAGCTCTAACTCTCATGCTAACCATATAATTAAAACATTGGAGAATTTGCTTGGAAATCTTGTTTCTGTTCTCCAAGTACGGTTTTCTGAAGATCCACAAATTAATGAGGTTTTACAAGTTGTAGCTGAACAGGTATAATTTATTTCAAATGATAATTGATAACTCATGACTATTAACATTATGTCACAAACATTTTGATTTTTGGTGGTTCTATTGAACAGGTGAATGGAGATAACATTGGGTAGGGTTTTATGATCTAATTAGTGGAGATACTCATAAGTGGATAAATATATCACTTTTCAATTAAAAAAAGAAGAAGAAAGAAACGGGTGAAGAAAATGGTGGAGAGAAGAAAGCCACTGGTTCTATGTTCCACCAAAAATGTCATCAATTCCTTATTACATTCTTCCACTTCTTCAGTCAACGACTTCCCCAAATTCCATTTACCCGTTGGAATTCTCAGATTCTCCGACAAATCCCCTTCTTTTGATCACTCTGCACTCCTCGCTCTCTCTACTTCTCTTCTCAAAAGACTTTCCATCACTTCCGGTTCACCGGTAATTCATTCCGACCACACCCTCTTTTGTTAACTCAAATTGTAGTGATTGGACAATTTGGCCCCAAATTTTGTTAAATGACAAATTAGTTTCTAATATTGTTGGTCATCAATTAATTTAGTCTCTCTGTTATTTAATAGGTCCCAAAAATTAGTTAACACATTGTTTATGGTATACTTAGTTGGAGCATGTTTTATTAATTTTGTTTAGTGCTTTCGTTTATCTTTATCTTACGATATATATTCATCTGAATTAGTTGATTGATGGAGGTACTAACGTGATTGATATTCTTCAATTTTAAGGACTTATTTGTGATTTTGTAAATTCAGAGACTTGCAATATTTAGAACAGCATGATGACTCACTCTTGACAATAATGTTAAAAGTATCCGATTTTGAATTTTGTCAGGTCAAGAATGCTGAAATGAACACACAGAGAATTGCAGTGGCCATTGCTCTGGACCCTCCTAGCAGTGACACCACTACCCTTGATATAGTTCACTCACCACCCTCTACTTCTAGAATAATGCTTGTTTTTCCTTCTTGCTTATTCATAAGTTGGGAAATATATCACTTTTGTAAAGATTTTATGATCTAACTAGTGGAGAAATATATTTTTTTTATGATCTAATTTCATTTCAATATTACCACAAGGATATGATACTCATGTTAGGATATAATTAAAATGCTAGGAATGCAAGTAACATGCATTTAATAGAATTAGTAAAATTAAATTATATTTTATTGTATGCTTCAACGACATTAGTTAATAAAAATAAATTAGAAATTTAAATTTAATTTACTGGTATTAATAATTTAGAATTACAATTAGAAGGGAGATAAAATAAATTTAATTTAATAGGAATAGATGAATTCTTTATTTATATTTTTAGGTTTTAGTGACGGACAATACCGTAGGCATAGATTAATTTTTTATTTATATTTTTCTAGGTTTTAGTGGCAAACAATACCGTAGGAATAGATCAATTATTTACTTATATTTATGTAGTTTTTAGTGACAGTCATTATTGTAGGTAGAAATAAAAAACATGTAGTGACAATCGTCAGAACATGGAGTGACACTCCTCAAAGTGTAGCAGGACGCCCCATTAAAATTGATACTTGATTTGGGTGTCACTCAAAGTATTATTGACCTTTACCTACAGTTTTTAACATTTAGTGACACTTTGTGTGTCACGATAAGTCAATTTTTTTGTAGTGTCTCCATAAAGACTGATGATCTCACGTTAATATAAATCATATGCACAACATATTTGATCAAAGTTTGTGAGAGACAATGAGATGTTATGTCAGATTTTTACCTAGATGGGTTGGACCTCATATTGGACATGTATGCTCTATTTGTATTGGACATTTTATGGTCGATCCATAATATATTTAGATTGAACCACTTAAATCTATATTATTATGATTACCAAAAAATATCATGGCACGTGAATAGGGGTTACGTTCATATCCGATTAAAAAAATCTTAAAAATTGCACAAAATTAAATATCTTTTTTGTTATTTTGTAAAAGCTGCACATATCGATTTCATATTTTATAATCAAATTGAATTAAATCACATACATAAATTTTAGCTTATTCATAAAAAAAATACATAAATTTTAATACTTGTTTATTTTTTATTAGTATGATATATTATTTGTTAGTTTTTAATTTTTTATAATAATGTTTATTAATTTAATCTATTTTTATTTCTATTTCTTATATTTCAAACATAATTGATCATTGATATTCCGTAATGTTAAATTTTTGTATATTATATGTTAATTTTTGTATCAAATATACTATTTTACTGTGTCTTTGAAATATTATTAATACTAATATGCTTTTTTTATAATTGTAATTTAGATATCCAAAAATTGATATAAATTAACCAGCTTATAATTGGATCAAATTGAATCTTTTTAAATGTATCATCCAAATTGAATTGAACTACATATAATATCTTTGCATCAGATGATTTTTTGTCTCAAGTTATAATAAATTTGGTCAAACCATATATTACAAATATCCTTCTTTGAGTCTCAAGCTGGGATCTGAGATTTAGTTTGTAATATTGTGGAAGAGATTTACACCTAGATCTGTTTGGTTTGTTCATTATGATTTATACTTACATATAAAATATATAGAATTTTACATCAGAGTATAAAATAATTTACACCTAGATCTGTTTGGTTTGTTCATTATGATTTACACCTAAATCACATATGAATTTTAGATAGAAGTACATTAGAACAACAATAATTACACAAGTGGAGGAGCGTGAGGGAATAATTCGACTGGTTTGAGTTAAGGGTAAATTTTTTCTGAAGAATCAGATCTAATTTCAATTAGTAAATAAATTTAATTAATTACTAATTTTGGTCATATAGAAAAAAAATTATACAAGTGAAAGCCGTTCAAAAAAGAAAATAAAATTTGACTCTGTACTCCCACTTTTATTCCTATACCCCCAATTTTTTGAAAATACCAAAAATACCCTCAATTTTTTTTTATTACAAAATCCACTTTCACTTTCGGAAAACTATTTTCAAAAATTCCATTACACATAGTTTTACCGGAAAACATTTTACAAGTTTTCCGGTACAGAAGGATGTTTCCGTAAAACTAAAAAAAAGATTACCGGTACAGAAGGGAAAAATGTGTGTACCGGAAAACTTTCTCCAACTTTTTCGGTACATAACGTGTTTCCGGAAAACTTTATCGACAAGATCTCCGGTACACACCCTTATTTTTGAAAAAAAAAATTAAATTTTATTAAATTTTTTTAGAAAATTTTGGGGTGGTCGTGGCCACTCTATGTCGTAATGAAGCTTCCCCGTGGCTATAACTTTGTCATCTTTACCTCTATCCCTACCCACAGAAAAAATATCTATCCCTACCCATAGAAAAAAGATATAGTTAAAATCAAATAAATTAATTAAATACTAATATAATAAATAAAAAATTTAAAAAAAATCTGAAACTACCGGAAAACTTGTGGGTGAAGTTTTCCAGTAACTTTCGAAAAAATCACTAACAAGTTTTCCGGTAGTTCATTATTTTCGGAAAACTTGAAAAAAGTTTTCCGGAACTACCGGAAAAAAAATTTTCAGAGTGGTGTTCTATACCGGAAAACTTGAAAAAAGTTTTCCGATAAAAATGAAAATTTTGACATAATATATACGAGGATATTATGGTATTTTCACTTACTTTTTGGGAATATAGAGTTAATTGTGTGGGTATGAGGTCAAATTTTCAATAGAAAAATTATACAAGTGGAAGTGACAGCTGACAAGGCTGCCCAAGCCAACCCATTGAACTTGTTTTGCTTAGTATTACTAATTGACTTCAACAAAATTATTTTAGGAAAACCATAATTTAAAACTCTCTCATTTAAAATAAAAACGTTTGTTTACATCAGTCAAACAATGTAAACTAAATAATGTCAAGAATATTAAACAATGTAAAGAAAAACATGTAATTATAATTAAATAATGTATATATATTTTAATAGAATTTAATTGATATACAGCGGTAATGTAAAAAAAATTACACGGTCGAACAATTATAATCGTAAAATTATTAAAAATATTTGACTTTGATTACAAACTTGAAAAGTAGCGGAATTGGCTAAAAAAACTCAACAAATGATTTCCTTGCTTCAAACGAATACGACAAAAGAGAAACTTTATTGTTCGGCCGTAGATTCTTTAACTACTCCAAAGAGTATTAGGTCATGTAATCATGAACAATGGCTACTAGTTAAAAACTAATTAAATAAAACATAAATACATTATATATAAAAATAAATTGCGAATAAAAGATAGATTTTGATTTATTGATGAATTGAAATAATAACTACAATAGGTATTCATATGTTGAATATTAAGATAAATCCTATTAGCCACGACTCCTAGCTAATTAAAGATCGTGTCTTAACCTCGTCAATCGACTATCTTTGCATGATCATGTCTGAGATCGTGATTTGTCTTTACTTATATTGCAATTAGGGATGGACCCATTTAGTAGGTGGCACTAAGGTTTGAAAGAGAGATATTTTTAGTATTTAATACACTAAAAAATAAATTATATGACAATGAAAAAGATTTATGCGAGTGTTGTTATAATAATTTTTTAATGTATTAAAATTATTAAAATAAACCTAAATGTGTCTTTTATTATTTATTTTTATCTTTAAGTGGGTCCTCAATTATCTAATTTAATCATCATTTTTGTTAATCACTTCAGTCTTTAAAATTAATAACAAAAGAGACATTTTATGATGTGTTTATAATTTTGATAAATTCAAATACTATAAAATTATATGTGATAATAGTTGTAAGACATACCTGGTGCTTCAGTACTCAAAGTTTATGCATCTAGTTGTAATTCTCATGTTCACTTGGCTCTGATTATTGCCCACCACTTCCCTCTCACTTGGTGTTTTCACCAAAATAGGAAATTTGGTTGCTATTTTGTTAAATTACTAATTCGGATTAATTTTGAACCAAATTTGATTTGCTTAAATTAAATAACACTTGAAATGACCGAGTAAGACTCAATTCCTTCGCTCTCGACTAATTCCTAGCTGCTTTATGATCGTCTTGACTGCTCCTACTTCGACTAACAATTCATAATATTTTTATGTATAAACAAATCTCTCTACATCATATTGATAGATTCATGCACTTTAGATACTGTGACGCGAGCAAATTTTGTTGTATCTTCCATTCAACATTGTCCACACTATAAGTGACTTTCTATGGTCGATGTTCCACTCGACTAACCTACAACTCCTATGTGAATCAATGTAACATTCAACTAATATTAATGACATTGTATAGATAACTCTCAAATTATCTAACTTTGTTCGCTATTAGTTTACTTGTCCCTTTTTACCGTGTAATATAAATAGCTACCCCTTCACATATACTTTTTCACCATGTACTTTTTCACCGCAAGTTATCATCTTCTCTTAATGGTTGACACCTAGTACACGGTGAAGTTGCTATAGAAGATCCAAGTTGGAGAAAATAAAAGGAGAAACCTTTCAAAAAGAGACATCATTTGAAAAATAAACCTAACTTTTTTTAATTAAACACTAGTAGACACTGAGAAGCTAATAAGCTATAAATAAACACATAGAAAAACAAATATAAAGATTGTTAGAGGTAGTTAAAAGATACTTATAGTTATGTGAAATTTGTTAGGTTAGTTACATTAAGAGTACTATATAAAAGTGCATCATACTCTAATTGTATAACAATTATTCACATAATCGTTTCAAATTTTATTTTTCTTTTTAATTATTTATCTCTTACTTATGTTCAACCATAATTTTCAACAAATATCCAATTAAACTGGCCTACTTGTATAATACAATTCATTAAAATAATTAGACATTCCGCTTATATTCCTTGTAACTTGAGTTTAGGTTTAGAATTTCACAATATATTAAACGTAAATTTTACTATATCCATCATCAGTGAAATCGGTAGTTCCCCCTAACTTTAATAAGATTTGCCACCCTCAAAAGTAAATTTTTTATTAGAAATATATATATAAAAAAACGTCAAAAAAATGTTTGGTGAATATTGAAGCGTGACATATTCCAAATCGAATGGTGATGTTAAAGCCGGAATTAGTAGAGTCACGACAAAAGCAATGAAAAGTTGTATATACATTTTTGTAATTGAGTTAATGGGTTAATGTGGTAGGGTAAGGATTGATGTACTATATAGTCCAAAAATATGTATTTTGTTAAATGAATCTGCTTTATAATTCACTCTTTACAGAAATGCAGTTTATATTTTAACAGGCAATTGGATTCATTTGGTCGGTTTTTTGTCACACTCCCTGGGTCCATTTTCTACGACCGTATCAATTAATTAGAGAGGCATTGAATATGAATCACCTATTCCATGTCTCTATCATATACCAACAATTTATGTCCTACCATTTAGTAAACTAGTATTTAAGAAATTATGATTTTTGGTTCCTTCCTAAAAAAATTTCTCTAATTACACCTAAAATTAATTAAGATATCAACTGATATTTTTGTCTTACTTTTTAAGGAGAGCAAATTCTTTTTAATGGGAGTTTTATCGGAGAAAGTCTTATGAAAATCTCTACTATTCAGTTTTCTTTTTAATGTTTTTGATCACATGCAAATATAATAAATGTGGTTGAGATTCTATTGCAGATTTCTTTTTTTTTCTGAAGGAGATATGTTCCCCTTTTAAAACAAAATCTGAATTATTAAATTTTTTTTTATAAAAAAAATAAAGAGTTAAGACAAAACTGACAAAAA
>JBBPBP010009779.1:70158284-70168652 GCA_037974735.1 Cicer chorassanicum
ACACTATTTTTGAGATAAAAGTTTACATTTGACTCTTTATGGCCACATGTTAGCCTGTACCAAAAATTTAATATTTTGATTTATACATTTTATCTCTTTTATATTTATTGCCATATTTCCTTATATATATGAGAAATTATACGTTATATGTGTTAATTCGACGTATATCGGTATATTTAATTTTTAAATTAATAGCTAAATAATTTTTTTATCAAAAAAATAATTTTTTATCATTTATAAAATTATAATAACTATATATGATTTACCAAAAGTGTTTGTAAAATATTTTTTTTATGAATTTTATTACTCATAATAATGAAAATTGAATAATTTTTACGATAAAATATAAAAAATTGAATAATACTAGAACATACTCTTTAACACACATTTTCAACACACTCTCTTTTATTAGTTGATACTCACATGGATTCTGTCAAATTTAAATAAAGCCCACATAAGTTGGTGGATCTATGTAAACTTAAACCAATAGAAGAGAGTGTATTGCAATCACTCATCGCAGAAAATTAGTATATTGATTATAAATAATGAAATGATTTTTTTTCTTATGAAATGATCTTTTCTAAAATACAAAAGTTGACAAATAGTTATTTAATTCATAAAAATGATCGTTAATTAATTGGTTTAGATAACAAATGTAACAAAACTATTTCAATTATGAATGTACCATAGAAGCTACAGGTATTTCTATGAAAGGCTGGCATTTTTGTTTTACAAGCAATTGGGGGTATTCATAATTCATGGGCTTGCGTTTCTTCATGTTGAAGAATTTGTTAAAGTGTTTCCTGGCATGAGCCTCTTAAGAATTCATTAAGTATAGTAGGAAAATATAAGCCCCTTGTTTTTCTTATGGATCATAAGTCCCTTGTTCATTATTTCAAATTCTTTAGTGATCATAATTAATTAAGTATACTAGGCATGCCTATGAAGATTAAGCCATTAACGTACAGGCATATAAGAAAAATACTCTCATTTTCACCTTCTTTAATCTAAAGAGCATGTTCTTGAGGGGAAAAAAATGTTGATTCTATGGATTTGGAAATACTTCTTTTGTGCATCAAGAAAACTGATAAATGGAATTATCTCAGATCAAGCCATTTCTAATCAACTCAATGTTGACAGGTGAGCCTCTTAATAATTATTCAAGAATTGGTGATAAAGGAAAATTCAAAAAGAGTAGTTCAAAAGAAGGATGACGGACAACCAGTTGAGCCATAAGTAACTGGATGCATTATTTGAGGGAAAGGAGAACCAAATTGGTTAAATGATGATGAAAATAATTAGTTACAACAAAAAAAGTTGTGGATCATGTGTGTACAAGAAACATAGCTTGAAGGGACAGAAAGAAATCACTATAGACAATTGTTGTTTTCAGATGATTTTGACTTCTCTCTGATAGGTTCTGAGGGTTGTTCTGGTGGGCTACTTTTTATTTGGGATATATATATATATATATATAAAAGTGTTTTTGAATCTAGTAAGATTCTTGTTGAATCATATTTTATTTTGGTGGAAGGCAAGTGGGAAATTGATCATATTCCAATTATGTTGATTAATGTTTATGCACCAAGGGACGCTAGAAGTAAGAGAAATATGTGGAGTGAACCAATTACAAGGGTTAGATTTGTGTAGTAAGAGACTTTAACGACATCCAATCTATTGAGAATATGTCTTGAAATCATTTTTTTTGTCAGAGTAATTCGAATTAGGGTAAGAGTAACTCGAAACTAGGCTAAAAAACACAGAGTTTTCTAGTTGTTGAAGCAGGTAATTCGAATTACCTAGTTTTTTTTTCCACGAATATGTGTTGTTGTATGGGCATAACTTGAATTACTATAAACCCCAATTATAGTATTTTAAATTACACGAGTAAATTGCCTATAAATACATTTTTCTACCTCATTCTTTGACATCACCAAAAAACGAAAATTTTTAGGGAACACAAGGGATAAGGGTTGAGTGCTTTTGGGTGAGCGACTAGGGTTAGGAAACACATTCTAAACACCTTGGGTGAGTGTCGAGAGTTTAGAGAATGAGAAAAGGTAGAAATTAGGGTTTGGTCTTGTTCAACATTGAAAGCTAATATCTTGTAACTCTTTTGTATCTCTTGTAAAGACTCATTGATAGAGGATCGGAGGACTGGAATGGATAAACAATCTTGGTGTGTTTGTTTCCTGATGTGGACCAACCCTACATGAAGGCTAATGAGCTTCAAGAACTAGGAGTGGAAGGGCGATTGACTAAAGAGAAGGCTAGGAAGCTAAAGGAACAATTGGAGAAACAAGTTGTTAATTTTCTTAGTCTTAAGATGTATGACAAGATTGATCCACATCATATTAACCTCTTGGTCATAGAAATACCTTAAGACTTATTTTTTATTTTGGGATGTAATAATCATACCTTTTAATTAGAAACTATTTTGACTTGTGTGTGTGTGTGTCTAAATATTTGGTAGCTTAGGCACAATGTCATTAGTTGCGTGTAATCTAGGGACCATGTCATTTTGTATTAGGTTATACATGCCTTTTCATTGTAAGACATGGGGGTAATTTTTTAAGGAAAGAAAATACTTTGTGTGAGATTTGAGAAATGCTCTCTAGGGTTCTTCTTTGAATCAAACATGGATCTTAAAAAGAGCATTTTACTCTTTTGGTGATTCTACCTTGATCTTATCATTCCCTTGTGGGGTGTGGCGATTTCTACGATTTCCTTCATTTTCCATATTTTCTTGTTTGTTTTCTCCATTTTATTTGGTACTTTGTTTGAAAGTATTACTTGGTTAGATCCTTCAACCCATATGGAAGTACTCAAATCCATATCAATTCATATACAACCTTTATCATGTTCTTTGGATTGATTGGTTGTTTGCTCTATGCATAGGTTCTAGATTTGTTCTTGGTTTTTTTTATTGTTGCTTGGACTGTTTAGTTTGGCTGTCATTGTTATTTGTTACACTTTCTTATTGATTCCTCAACAAGTGGCACTGTAAGTGGGAACGAAACAAATTCTTCAAGTGAGCACCATGGGTACTAAATGTGATCTTGAGAAATTTTTCGAAAACAACAATTTCGGGTTATGAAAAGGGACGATGGAACAATCCTAATTCAACAGAAGTATGTAGATACTTTGCAAGGTGAGACTACAATGCCAATGAATCTAACACAGTTAGAGAAGATTGTGATGATAGATAAGGCAATGAGTGCCATTATCTTACTCGTCAAAGATAAAGTGTTGAGGGAAGTTGCAAAGGAGTAGATTGCGGCAGCTATGTGGACCTAGTTGGTATTGTTGTATATGACCAAATCATTGGCTCGTAGGTTATGTTCGAAACAACAACTCTATTCATTTAGGATGGTAGATTCAAAATTTATTGTGGGGAAATTGACGAAATTAAACAAAATCATTGATGACTTGCAGAATCTTAAAGTGAGTATTGATGATGAGGATAAGGCATATTGAGTTCATTATTTAGATATTTTGAGCATTTCAAGGATGCTCTCCTTTATAGAAAAGAAGGCATTATCACCTTGGGGGAGTTCCAATCGGCAATTAGAACCAAAAAGCTAACCAAGTTAAAGTATTTGAAGGTGGACGATAGTGGCGAAAGCTTGAATTTTGAAGAGAAAGAAGTAGGAGTAGAGACAACGACAACGGCAACAAATCCAAGTAAATATAAAGGTTAAGATATAGCTACAAGACGAAGTAGAAATGCTTCAATTGTCACAAGACTAGTCACTTTAAAAAGGATTTTCTTGAGAAAGGTGGCAGTGAGAGTTCTGTACAAAGTTGTGGTTGCCTCAAAAGATGGTTACAAGAATGCAGGTGCACTAGTGATGAGAAGTTGGGAGATTGAAAGAGTTGGGTCATTAACTCTGGATGCTCTTATCACATGTCTCCAAGGAAGGATTATGTTGAGATTTTTGAGTTGAAAAAAGGTGGAGTCGTTCGCCTCGCTAACAATAAAGCTTGTAATGTCCAAGGTATTGGTTCCATTATTCTTATGATGTTTGACAACCGTGAATTCCTTTTGCAAAATGTGAGGTATGTTCCCGAATTTAAGCGAAATTTATTATCCATTAGCATGTTTGATGAATTAGGTTATTGCACTAGAATTGAACACGACATGTTAAAAAATTTGCACAATGCATTGATAATAGCTAAAGGTACTTAAATGTGTGGTTTATACATATTAGATGGTTCTACTATTATTTGCCATGCATCTATAGCTAGTCAAGACCCTCATGTTAAAATCTAATTGTGGCATTTAAGGTTAAGGCATGTTAGTGAGAAGGGTTTACTTGAACTAGATAAACAAGGTTTGCTATGTAATGATAATTTGGATAAACTAGAATTTTGTGATAATTGCATACTAGGCAAACAACATAGGGTTAAGTTTGGGAGTGGCATGCATCATTCTAGTAAACCTTTTGAGTATATTCACTCGAATTTTTGGGGTCCGACATGAGTGGCAACTTATGGTGGTGGCTCCTATTTTCTCATTATGATTGGTTATTTTTCTAGAAGAGTATGGTGCACATTTTGAAAATTAATAGGAACACATTTGAAAAGTTTAAGGACTGGCATACTCTTATAGAACTAAATTGAAAGTTTAAAGAACTGGCAATGGCTTGGAGTTTGTTTCATAGCACTTTAACGAGTTTTGCAGGAAATAAGGTATTAAGCAACATATTTGCAAAAACATTGCAACAAAATGGCCTAGTTGAGTGTGTGAGATGTATGCTTTTGCGAGTTGGGTTACCCAAGATTTTTGTGGTGAATTTGTAAGCACTTCTACTTACATGATCAACAGATGTCCATCAACATGAATAAGCTTCAAGACACTTGTGGAGGTTAAAAGTGGGAAACTAGATGACTACTTTAATTTGAAGGTTTTAGAGCTTTGGCAACAAGGTTGATGCTAGAGCTGTGAAATATATCTTCATTGGTTATTTTGATGGTTTGCAGGTTTACAAGTTGTGGAAAATTAAGCCTGGTGGATTAAAATTCATAAAAAGAAGGGAGGTTACTTTTGACGAGACCCGCATAGGGATGAAATGCAGAGACTTGGAGAATAGTGACTTAGAAACAAGGGTGGAGAAAATTGAGTTTAAGGTGGATCCTTCCACTAGTGAGACAAGATATGAAAAGGAGGATAAGACTCTGCATCAAATACTAGAGGAAGACAACCAATAGTGGCTATTGATTATCAGTTAGCTAGAGATACAAATATGAGAGATATTGTTCCACCAAGGAGGTAAGGCTATGATTATCTAGTTTATTATATTCAAAAATGAGGAAATGCATTCATTGGATAAGAACAACACTTGGGAGTTGTGGATATACTTAAGAATCAAATGTTTATTGGATGAAAGTGGATTTTCAAGAAGAGGTAAGGTATTTCAGAGATTGAAAAACCAAGGTATAAAACAAGATTTGTGGCAAGGGTTTTACTCAAGTTGAGGGAATTGATTACAATGAGATTTTATCACTGGTGGTAAAACATTGTTCCATAAGGGTACTGATGGCGATAGTTAATCAATACAATCTTGATTTGGAACAAATATGTGTGAAGACTACATTCTTACATGAAGATCTAGCAGAGACAATCCACATGGAGCCACCAGAGGGTTTTGTAGAGAGGACAAGTCTAAGGTGTGTCTTTTGAAGAAATATTTGTATATGTTGAAATAGAACCCAAAGCAATGTTATTGTTGGTTAATTTGATGATTTTCTTTTGAAGAAGGGTTTTGTGAGAAGCGAGTATGATAGTTGTGTTTACATATAGAAGAGAAATGAGAAAGCCATTATCTATCTACTTCTATATGAGGATGATATCTTAATAGGCAAGTTCTAGCAAGGAAGGGATCAGTAAGCTAAAGGAGAAAGTAAATGGTGAATTTGAGATGAAAGATCTTAGTGTTGCGAACAGGATACTTGGAATGGATATTGTGACGAACCTGGAAAAGGGTGATTGTACTTATCTTAGTTTGATTTCTTGAAGAAAGTGGTGGAATGTGATAGCTCTTAGAAATAAGAGTTATTTATCACATTTAAACTAGGTGTTTAGTATAAATATCAGTGTTTGAGTAATTTTAGGTGTAGTTACAATCAGTTACTGTTTTAAAAGAAATTATGTTAGGGTTGTTACTTGTGTAGGTCAAGTTTGAACTTTTTTTTCCAAAAGTTAAAATGTTCTGAAAATGCTGCAACATTAGGCGTGACAGAATTGGTGAGCAACAAGCCATTGCAAAGATATGGGCCCCATGGGCGTAAACTTAGTCTCATGAGCTAAGGGGTACCCTGCAATAGTAAGAGACATATTAAATCTTTGTAGATGGATCAACCTTCTCTTATTGGGGCAAAAGATGTTTTATCACAAAAGACAAAAAAAGGTACAAGAAGAGAGAGAGAGAGAGAGAGAGAGAGAGAGAGAGAGAGAGAGAGGTTGCCCTACAACTATCATATAATATGGAAACAATGTATAAAGACAAGGGAGAGACAATTCCTAACCTAGAAATCACAACCCTAGCTGTCATTCCTTATTTACATTTTCATTCACCATTAAAGACACCATTTGAGCCACATTTAATAGGGACTTGAGTTGGAGGAAAAGAACTTGCATCCAAGATGAAGCATACGTTTTTGTAGTTGTTGCCTAAGCTTGTGTTTCTTCCTTGAATCTACATTTGTGAAATATTCTAAGATGTTACGGCTATTTTAATATTTCATTTCATTTTCATGTTTGACTTAAAGCTTATTATGAGCTAAAATCATTTTAGTTAAGGATTAAGAAAGTAGTAATTGATGTTTATGGTTTATGTGTTATGTTGTGCTTAGCTTTTATCTATGCAAAATATTTTTGTGCTATCTTTAAATCTGAAATTGTGAGACTTTGAACATGGAAAAGGGAAAAAATATAATTGTTTGTGTAATATCGATTAAGTCAATATGGTTGGACAAGTGGTTGACTTTAAATAACTATGAATAGTACTTAAGTCCATAAGACAAAAGAGGAACTATAAATTGTATCATGATTGGACGTGAACATGAACTTAGGAATGACATTAATGCATTTGAAAATTATTATGACAGAGTTGGAAATCCCCCAAGGTCCCTTTTTTCATAATTGCTACAACATTGCTATAACAATTTAATACCATAAACTAAAGTTATTATTGAATTATATCCTTAACTTTTTTCCATAATTTGATCTCTAGTGTCTTGTGTGCTCATATAAACTTGCAATTTTAGATTCAATTTTACTTTAAACTGTTATCCCAAAAATGTTATCTTTTTTTTTTCATAACAAATAAGTTGATTGTGTTACAAAAGTGTTTTAATTTATGATATAATCAATCCCCTTGAGAACGATCTTTAATTATACTAATTGTTATTGATTGTGTAAACTTGCACACTTGTATTTTACTGAAGTTTTTGGCATCGTTTTTGAGAATTGAATAATGTTAAATATTTCAAGTGTTTTCTAAATACTTCACTTGTTTGTTTCTTTCACTACTAACAGTGTGGTGATTAGTGCTTTAAGACAAGTATTTATAGTTGTATACATAGACTTCTTGACCATTTGCAATAGCTAAAACATGGGAGATCATTTGGAATTGATGCAACATGATATCATTGGCATGGCTAATGATATGGGGAGAGGAATCAAAGAGCATGTTGTCTTCGATCCTTAAACCTTGAATTCTAGTATTGTGAGGCTTGACATTGAAGTTGCTCAATTTGAATTCAAGCCAATGATGTTCCACATGCTGCAAGAGAATGGCCAATTTGGTGGAATACCTACTAAATACCATCATTTGCACCTTAAACAATTTGCTGAAGTTGCTAGTAACTTCAAGATTCTTGGTTTTCTGAAGATTCTCTTAGATTGCGGTTGTTTCCTTATTCACTAAGGGATATTGCAAGGGCATGGTTGAAATCATTGGAACCAAGTTCAGTGACTACATGGCAAGAAATGGCAGAAAAGTTCCTAGTAAAGTACTTCCCTCTTGTACTAAATGCTAACAAGAGGAATGACATGAACTCTTTTAGGAAAGTTGAAGGATTTGATTAGGAAATGTCTTCATCATAGGATACCAGTATGCGTCCAAATGAAAACCTTTTATAGTGGCTTGGTACCATCAACAAGGCTTATGCTTGATGCATCATCAAGAGGATCCCTATTGACCAAGTCTTATGTTGAATCTTTTGATCCCATTGAGACCATAGTGACATATAACTACCAATAACTAATCTGTTGAAGAATATTGTGACAACACCTGCACCAATAGTTGCAGAACTAGTAACAATGCTACTTACTACTACTGTAATATGTGTGTATTCTGGGGGAGGGCATATTTATGATGAACTCATACAGCCTAATATATGTTAATTATGTTGGCAACTAAAATAGAAACAATCGCTACTCAAACACATATAATCAGAGATGGAGGAATCACCCCAATTTTGCACGCTGCAACCAAGGAAGTGCTCAACAAGCTAAGCCTCCCCATCCGTCTAGTTTCTCATCATTACCTGCTCCGACATCAAATGAACAGCCATTGGAAGCTTTGTTGAAGTCTTTTGTGACTTAGACAAATTTATCACGAGTGAGACAAAAATAACATTTCAAAATCAAGGAATGGTGATTAAGAACTTGGTAACTCAGCTTGGTAACTATAGTGAATGGAAGACAAAATGGTTCACTATCTAGCAACACTGAAAGTTGAGCTAAAGAACCTAAGGACATAGAGTAGTGGATAGCCATTGGCCTTAGAAGTGGCACACCGATTGATAGCTCTAATAAAGAAAAGGAATCTATCTTAAAACAAAATGAAAATATCCATAGTAATGGAGGCGATGCAGAACAAAGGAATGTTGAGAATTTGAAGTTCAAGAAGTTCCAAGAAAAGTGGTGCAGAGTCAAAAAAATGCTACAACATCTAATTGCTTTCCTAAATTGGTTCCTAAAGTTCCACCACCTCCATTCCCTCAAATAATTAGAAATGGAAAAATAGTGCAACAATTTTCTAGATGTACTTAAGCAATTTAGTATTAATATTCATTTGATAGTGGTTTTTCAACAAATTCCTAATTATGCAAAGTATTTGATAGATATTATTACGAAAAGAAAAATAATACGGGAGTTTGAAATGATTTCCTTAACCAAACAATGTATTTTGATGTTGCAGCATAAGCTACCTGCAAAGATGCAAAATCCTAGCAGTTTCATTATTCCATGCTCCATTGGTGGGATTTATTGTGACTTGGGAGGTAGCATCAAATTGATGTCTAAGTTAATTTTCAAGAAGATGGGAATTGGGGAAGCTAGACCCACCACCATAAATCTACAGCTACCAGACAAGCCCATTTGCCATCTTGAATGAAGGATTCCTAATGTGTTAGTCATGGTTGATAAATTTGTATTTCCTATAGACTTCATCATCATTGATTTTGAAGCAGATGAGGAGATACTTATCATTCTAGGAAGACTTTTCCTTGCTAAGGAATGACTCTTGTTGATGTTTAGAGGGATAAATTGACCATAAGAGTGAATGACCGGTATATAACTTTAAACATGTAGAATGCTATGAAGTACCATGATGAAGGACGAGAAGAGTGGTCACTCATCAAATATGTGGATGTATTAGTGCATAAGCGATTTTGGAAACATAAAAACTTTTGGAGCTTGCACACTTATATGAAAAGGACTAGTTGTAAGGGAATATTCCAGAGTTGAAGGAACCAAAGCTACCTCCACCAAAGCTTTGAACTATGAGTTGTTAGGTTCGGGTTGAGGACTTTACCAAGCACTCTTGGGAAGCAATCCAAGAATAAAGAGAAAGACAGAGATGGAATTGTTGCTTAAGCTACCAAAGTGGATACGACCTGGTTAATGTTGCAGCATGATGTAGCATCAGTCAGGGTAGTAAGTTTTTCCTATATTCTGCATTTTAATTCTTGTGTTAGGACTAGTAATTTTTTGTTGTAGTTGTGTACCAAACCATTTTTCAAACTTGTAGTATGATTAATTATACAGCTATTCATATTACAGTTTAGGGGAGGTGATGCTTTTGTTAGAACAGTTAGCTTATTAATGTTGGTCAATTTATGTTTTGATAAAACTGGTTGAATGATTTGGAACTGTTAGCACATAGAGCATATGATTGAGAAAATCCATTTGAGCAACATAATTATGTCCTTAAGGATGATGAATAGAGGTATTATAAGTTGAAATAAGGATAGATAAGTAAATTTGGAATTGAATTGTGATTAATCTTTAGCACAAGAAAAAAAAAAGGTAATCAGATGAAGAAAATTAAAAGAAGTTTGAGAACTCAGTCTCAAATA